>JAPPVO010004387.1:0-13812 GCA_030407325.1 Camellia japonica | reverse complement strand
CTTGGAAAGCAAACCTGTGCCCCTCATAAAAAGGTGAACAGCTTTACAACCAAATGTCCTCTTGAATTGGTTCACATGGATTTAATGGGTCCTACTCGCACTGAAAGCATTGGAGGTAAAAGATACATTTTTCTAACTGTTGATGATTTTACTCGGTTTTCTTGGGTAAATTTTTTAAGGGAAAAATCTGATACGTTTGATGCTTTCCAGGCTTTAGTCCTTAAAATCCAAAATGAACAAGGTTTCCATTGGGCGTATCATAAGAATCCGAACTGATCATGGTCGTGAATTTGAAAATAGTTCGTTCTCGGATTTTGTGATATGCATGGAATTAAGCATGAATTTTCTGCACCTATTACTCTACAACAAAATGGAGTGGTTGAGAGGAAGAACAGAGTTGTTCAAGAAATGGCTAGGGTCATGCTCCTTAGTAAGAGTCTTCCTCCAAAGTTTTGGGCCGAAGCCCTAAATACTGCTGTTTATGTCATAAATCGCGTGTATTTAAGGCCCGACACTTTACAAACTCCATATGAATTGTGGAAGGGTTTGAAACCTAATGTAAAATACTTCAAAACTTTTGGAAGTAAGTGTTACATCTTCAAAGATAGAGAGCCCTTGGGCAAATTTGACTCCCGAAGTGATGAAGGTATTTTTCTAGGTATTCAACCAACAGTAGGGCTTTTCGAGTCTATAACTTGCGAACTTCATCTTTAATGGAATCTATCAATGTGGTTATAGATGACACAGGTGCACCTACTCCAGCAACAAATGAGGATGACAATGGTGAGACTCCAATCTTGGATACTGAACCACAAAATCAAGGAGAAGCTGCGGTCTAATCACAAGAAATTGTTACAACACCATCCTCACAGGTAAGTTCAAGTCCAAAGAGTGCTCAAAGGGACATCACTCCTGTTGCTTCTGTCACCACAAGTCCTGAACTTAAACCATCAGCAAGGGTGAAACTGAATCATCCAGCCCAACAGGTGATTGGAAGTGTTTCGGATCGTATGAAAACCCGAAGACAGATTCGGGATGAGGTATCACATATGTGTTATTCATTAATTGAACCTAAGAATTTTAAAGAGGCCTTTCTAGATGATAGTTGGGTCAATGCTATGCATGAAGAATTAGGTCAATTTGAACGTAACAAAGTTTGGACTTTAGTACCCAGACCTAGAGACGTGAATGTGATAGGTACCAAGTGGATCTTTAAAAATAAATCTGATGAGAATGGTACTGTTGTCAGGAATAAAGCTAGGTTGGTTGCTTAAGGCTACACACAAGTAGAGGGTGTTGACTATGATGAGACGTTTGCCCCAGTTGCACATCTCGAATCTATTCGTATTTTGCTTGGTGTTGCATGTTATCTTGGCTTTAAATTGTTTCAAATGGATGTGAAAAGTGCCTTTCTGAATGGGTACTTGAAAGAAGAGGCATATGTTGAGCAACCAAAAGGGTTTGAGGACCCTAAATGTCCTAATCATGTCTACAAGTTAGGCAAGGCTTTGTATGGGTTGAAACAAACCCCTCGGGCTTGGTATGATAGACTTACTACCTTTCTTCTTGATAATGACTTTCAAAGGGGTAGTGTGGATAAGACCTTATTTGTGAAACATACTAAGTCTCATATCCTTGTTGCTCAGACTTATGTTGATGATATTGTATTTGGATCTACTGCTGAACATCTTGTGAAATATTTTTCGGATTGCATGACACATGAGTATGAGATGAGCATGATGGGGGAGTTGTCATATTTCTTGGGTCTTCAAATTAAACAGTCTCCTTCGGGTATATTTTTTCTCAGTCTAAGTATGCCAAAAATCTTGTGTCCAAGTTTGGTCTTGAGTCTGCCAAACATGCACGTACTCCCATGAGCACCAGTCTTCACATCTCCAAAGATTCCTCTGGTATTGATGTTGATCCTACCCTTTATAGGAGTATGATAGGAAGTCTTTTGTATCTGACAGCCAGTCGTCCTGATATTTCGTTTAGTGTCGGTGTTTGTGCCCATTACCAAGCCAGTCCTAAAGAGTCTCACCTTCTTGTGGTCAAACGCATCATCAAATATGTTAATGAGACCTTAGGGTATGGGGTTTGGTTTTCCACTGATACTACAGCTGAAATTACGGTTTTTCTGATGCCGACTGGGCATGGTGTGCTGATGATAGGAAAAGTACATCGGGGGGTGTTTTTACCTTGGGAATAATCTGGTTTCCTGGCATAGTAAAAAGAAAAATGCCATCTCTCTTTCGACTGCTGAGGCTGAGTACATTACTGCAGGGAGTTGTTGTGCACAAATGTTGTGGATGAAGCAAATGCTTCATGATTATGGGATAGAACAAAACACTCTCACTCTTTTTTGTGATAACACAAGTGCCATAAACATTTCAAAAAATCCTGTCCAACACTCTCGCACCAAACATATTGACATTCGTCATCATTTTATTCGAGAGTTAGTGGAAGAGGGCCTTGTTGTTCTTGAACATATACCCATTGAGCATCAAAAAGCTGATATTTTTACAAAACCCCTTGATCTTCTTCGGTTTGAGTTCCTTAGAAAGACCTTGGGTGTCATGCTTGATCACTAGAGTGTTACTTGTTTATTGAGTAAGTGTGAATGTTTTGCCTTATTTGTGCTTGGATGCCTTAATCTCATTATCATTGATATCTGTTTTTCTTGCATCCAACTTTTTTATGTACACTACTCATGCTGCTTACAAGATCTCATTGTTCATTGTTCATAGCTCATTTTGAATGCCCATGCTCATTAACCTCATGATCTCATTCTGTACACATCTTTGAGATAAATTGCTGCAGGGGTTTCCGCACAAGTGATCAAAGTTCTCTATGGACCACTAACAGTGTTTCTTGTATTTTTACAGTGGAATTGACCGATACTAGTATATCATGGGTGATGTTGAGTCTCTTAACCATCTACCATCTGTTTTCACTTCCACGGTTTCTCCCTCAGTTCCTTGAAGTCTGGGCATTAGGAAAAGGCTACCTCAGAGGCACCAACCAGGCCATCCTTTATGATTTCATTCTTCTCTGGTTTGATTTCCATACTCTTGAGTGTGAATGCCACCAGTGAGTGCCCACAAGAAAGAAAAAGAAAAAAAAAATAAAAAAATAATTATAAAAGGACTCATTGATTGAGGGGGAGCCTCCGCATTTACTCAACAAATACCCCGTGATTCCTAGTGGTTTGACTTTTCTCTGTGATGTTCAGTTACTCTTGCCGGAGGTCCAGCCATCCGATCACTACTAGGATTAACTCTAGCTCAGTGGACTCTCATGGATTGCACACACACACCTTATTTTGTGAGCTCTCATGTTGGATTTTGAGTTGTACATTCTTATGTAGCTTATGATCACTGATTATATTTTATCTGCTTTGCTCATGATTTCCAGTGTCATTGTTTTTTAATCATTGCAAGTTTACAGAATTCATGAATTGCAGATTATTTCATCTTAGTATTTCTTTTGGCCAAATGTGATCATCTACTCTTGTTCCAAGTCTCTCTTCTAGATATTGAGTATCTTGTTTTTATTATAAAAAAAAAAAAAAACCTATCCGCTCGAGCGGATTGTTTCACGCTCGAGCGTATTTTTTGGACCCGCAGCACTTTGTTCTTGGTTTTACAGTTCTGGGAGGGGTATTTTTGCGCTCGAACTTCCTTATTCGTGCTCGAGCAGATTTCAGTTTGCCTTGTATCGCGCTCGAGCGTTAATACTTACGCTCGAGCGGACCAATTTTGTATAAAATTCCCTCCTTCAACTCTTTAGGTCATTTTTTTCCCTCTTTTCACATTCTCCGACCTAGGGTTTGGCTTGTGCAACTTTTGGGCTCGATTCCTCCTTCCTTCTTCCTCTTCCTTGCCGATTTCACCTTTGGTAAGTTGTTTCCTCTCTTCTTCTCTGTTTTTTTTGTAATTTCGGCACATTTGGGGGTTGTATTTCGGGGTTTTGAGTGTTTTGGGTTTCATTTTTTTTCCCTTTCTCTCACACACTTTCACTGAGTAGTACTATCTTTCTCATGGTGCATTTCATTGTTGTGTCTTAGACCTAGGGTTTATTATTGTTCTTTTTTGTGTGGTCTCATGACTTCATGATTTTTGTTGGGTTTGAGTTCGCATGTGCTCACTTGGGTATCAAATAGTAGTATGGGGGGGGGTATTGGTTCTATTTTACAAACTCTTTAGTCTCATGCTTCATGTTTAGCATTGCACATTGGGGATTTCATTTCCATATCCATATATTGCCATTGTGATATTGTCCTCTGTTTTCTCTATATTGTTCCATATATTGATGTTTTTATTTTCATATCCTGTTGCCTTTGTGCCCTGTTTTCATTACTGGCTTTCTTCTATTGCTTATTGATGAACTGTTTAATGGACTAACGGTATTTTTTCTGTGGTGTTTGGTTTGGATTTGGGGGTTTGGTTGGGTGTTCCTTGTCTGTCTGGCCTTTGTGTCTGTCTTACTCTTTTTGGGTTGTAATTGTATCTCCCCTCATCATGTCTGCCCCTAAGCGCCGAAAGGCCACAGTGTCTCGTCCTACCTTTAATACTAAGAGGTTTCAGACAGCCAAATAGGCCAAATTGTTCCATAAATCTTTTGAGGCTCGAACTGTTCACTTAGAACGTAATGTCCAGCCTAATACCTTCGAGTCCATACACATCCGTCCATTATTTGACCCTCTTGGTGGTGATTTGGTGTTGTCTTTTTCTGGGCATCAAAATCTCGACTGGGTTCGAGAATTTTACTGTAATATTGAGCAAATTAGTGACATTGAGCCTTCATTCACGACTTGGGTTCGGTCAAAATCCATTTCTGTCACACCTGATCTCATTCACCAGCTTCTTCAGATTGAGAGAGTCTCTCCTGTGCACTATCATTTCCCAGTTCCAGGCCGTCCTACCTGTGATTTTCATCATGTGACTGAGGTGTTGTGTGGTGCTTCCCGTCCTTGGCCTCCCGGTGCATTGATTAAACAGTTTGAACTCCTTCCGGAGTTTAGATTGCTTAATCTTATTGTTTGTGCCAACATTCTTGTGACCACCCACTCCTCCAAAATTAATCAAGACCAAGGCTTTGTTTTGTTTTGTCTCGCCCGTCACATGTCCATAGATCTCGCCACCTTGATTATTAAAAAGATGATAGGTGTTTTTGGGAATAAACAATTAGGCCTTCCTTATGGTTGTATGATCAACCGGCTTTTGTCTTCTCTTGAGGTTCCGGTGTTTGAGGATGATGAGTTTGCCTTCCCCTCCAGACCATTCACTAAAAAGACCGTGTCTCAAAGTCGGGCTCATGTTAAGGGGCAGTCCTCTCGAGCAGGTACTTCTGCAGGTGTAGCCGCTGGACTAGCTGAGGAGGCCGAGTTTGATGCTGCTGCTGCAGATGGTGAGGAGGCTGCTGTTCCACCTCGAGCTCTTCATGATCAGCTTCAGCATTTTGAGGAGGCTATGACCCAGCGATTAGACTTCCTGGATGCACGCTTCGATGCGTTTGATGGCTGTCTTGGTCACTTGGAGCAGACTGCCTTCCAGACTACCACTCAACTAGCACACATTATTTCCCTCCTTCAGATTCAGCAGCCCCCACCTCCTCCGGATGCATGATCTGTGTGTTTTCTTGCTGCTTCCCGGCCAAAAAGGGGGAGAGTTTTTGGTACATTTGTACATGACATTGGACATATATTGGTACATCTTTTGTCATTTTGATATTTGGATTGGACATATATTGGTGCATCTTTTGTCATTTTGATATTTGGATATTTTGATTGGCATGATACATTGGTATTTTGGATAACATTGGTATTTTGGATGTTTGATTCCAGTTTGCTTTGCTATTATTGAGGATATCATTGTATCTTTTTATCACTTCTTATGCTATTCCACAGTTTTGTTTTGTTTTGGTGTGTTGGTTATTTTTACATAGGTGAATGTTGGATGAAGTGGGATGGGTGGATTGTTCATGACAAGATTGTTTTAAGTTTAGAGTTTTTTTTCCCTTGTTTTTAATCTTGTCTAGTGTGTGTGTTTTAGGAAAAATGTTTAGAAAGGTTTTGTCCGGGAATTGACAAAGGCGGAGATTGTTAGGTCCCTTTATTGTCAAATCCGGGTACAAAACTTTGAGTTATTCAAATTGTAATTTTTCCTGTATTTTTGTCTTTCCTGCTCGAGCAGGATCATTGGCGCTCGAGCGGAGTTTGTGGTCTCTCAGTAGTTTGATAGGTCTGTAAAAGTACTGGAGTGTGTGATTTCACGCTCGAGCGGGCTCTCAAGCGCTCGAGCGGACCACTGTTTTGTCGCACGCATATTTTGCTGAAGCCGCTCGAGCGGGCTGTTGGGCGCTCGAGCGGAGATCGCGGACTCAGTTGCCTATTTATATCTGTTGAGGATGTTTTTAGGATTACTTCTCCTAGATCTTGTTTAAGGTTTTCTAAGGTTTTGTTTGAGATTTTCTTCTGGAGATTTTTGAGAGTTTTCCTTGATGTTTTGAGAGAGTTCTTCACTCATGATCTAAGATTCATACATCAAGGAGTTTGTTACTTCATAATTCAAGAGAGTTCTTTTTGGTGGATTCCGAAGATTAAAACGTAGAGTTTCAAAAGGCGTTTGATTCTGTACGTAGTCGTTAATTCGACAAGTGAAGTTGTGGATTCAACTTCAAGTGGATCAGTTCCGAGACGAAGGCGTGGTAAAAGAGTTACAGAAGATTCGAAGGCAAATTGACTGAGTTGGGTAATTTGTGTATTATCTTTGTAATCTTTCTTCCTTCAGTAGTGGATTGATTAGTGGCATTTCGCCCGTGGTTTTTGATTACAATTGAAGGTTCTTCAATTGTGGTTTTTTCCACGTAAAAAATTGTTTGTGTCGATTTATTGTTTATTCTGAAAAACAAACAATCTAAATCACTTTCGTAAGTGCTTGTTGATTTAGATTGTGTGTTTTGGATTATTGGGATTTGGAATATTTTAATCTTGATCTAATCACGAATCACTTATGATTTTCAGAATGGATTACAAATCCTGACCACCATAAACAAAACAAATACGATACAAATTTACTGGTATGGGGTTGCTGATGTGCCTCAATTTGAGGCTTATTATGGGTTTATTTTTATAATCTGAATTGTTCATTTTGTAGGGTTCATCAAGTACTTCATGCATATCAAAAATTATATTGATCGGATATTAATAGCTACGTGATCGGATTGCATATTTTTTTATAATATTTCTCAAAAGAAAAACTTTGTTTATTTTTTTTTATAATAAATGTAATTTGATCATATGGTTACCGATATTCGATTAAAATAATTATGGACATGCTTAAAGTACTCAACGAATCCTACAAAATGACGGTTTGAATCATGAAAATAAACTCATAATAAGCCTCAAATTAAGACACAATAATTGTTGTTATGTCATTAATACAACAGCAACCCCTCATCCAAATTTACTATTCACCACTAGCAATCCGCGCCGGAGAGAGCAAAACAAACGGGCTGTGAAATCAAACCGTCGCCAATATTGATTTGTTCCCACTCACTGGCCATGTTGTCATCCACAAACTGTTAGTTGAGTTTTTAAAAATTAAAAATTAGTTTGATAAAAAAATATTTAGAAAAAGTATTCATTATTTTCATATATTTCTTGTCTTTTGAGGTTTATTATAAATAAATTAATTTTAATTTTTTTTAAAAAGTTAAAAATAAAATTTAAACATTCAACCAATAGGCTGATTGTTTTTCCATCAATAAGGAATAATCCAACAAAAATATTAGAGGCCAAATATTTAGGAAAAATTCTAGCCAGGGTGGATTCCACGGTGATGGAAAGAATATTTAATCAATCAATAGTTTGGTTCTGTATGGGAAGAATATTTGAAACATAATCAATCCATAGTTTGGTTCTGTGAAATCCCAAACAAACCAATCGGCTGATTGTCTTTCCATCAATAGTTTTTAAACAAATCCCATACGGAACCAAACAAGCCATTTTATTCTTTCCATCATTGATTATGTTTCAAATATATTTTAAAAGTTTTATATAATTTAAAATTTAAGTGTCCATTCAGATATTAAATAGAAAAATTCAAGTACAAAGAATCATTAATCGAGGAAGCCAATTATAAAAGTAATTTTACCTTGGATAACTTGAGATTTTCGATGTAGATTTTAATATGATGAAGTATCAATAAATCTTAAAATGTGATCTTGTAAATTGTTTAATCTTTCATTTTTTCTTATGAACCCAACTATCTCATTAAACTGAAAATTACATAAAAGAGTAGTCACTTAAATGTTTGGGTTTAATTTTTTAGAGATAAAAGTGGATTTCTCTAAATATAAAATTACATATTTAGGCAATCCGTACTATAGAGATTTTGAATTTTTCCTCATTTTGTACAAATCTCAAATTACGCACAATAATGTAACACTCTAATATAGCACTTCAATAACGTAACAATTCAATGTAACACACTAAAAATTTCTTTGTGTATTTTTCTCAAACGTAATAACATAACACTCATAAAAAAAACCCTTAGTGTATTTTTCTCAAATGTAACACTCTAATGTATCACACCGAAATCTAACACTCCAATCAATGTAATCTCACAAAAAAACACTAAAAAACTTTTAATGTACTTTTTTCAATTGTAACCCTCACAGTTTGAAATTATACATTTGACAAAAAGTTACTACGGAATTTTTGCACTCCTTTTGAAATGGTTTAAAGAATCTCACATCATTTTTTTAGAATGTTACATTTGAGAAAAGTACATTAAGAAATTTGTTTATGAATTACATTGGAGTGTTACACTAACGTTGTGTTTGGGAAGGGATTTGGAAAGGGAAATGGAAAAGGTGTATATTTTATTCACATTTTACCAAACTTTTCCCTTTTCATTTTCAAATCCCTTCTCAAATCCCCCAACCGAACATAAGGAGTTTTTTGTAATATTATATTGGAGCCTTACGTTTGAGAAAAGTACACTAATAATTTTTTTTTTTTTTTTTGTAGTGTTACGTTTGAAATTATACATTTGTCCAAAACTTACCAAGGAATTTTTATACTCCTTTTGAAATATTTGAAGAATTGTACATTATTTTGGAATGTTTAAAGAATTTCATGTTTCAAGTTATTTTTGTACTCCTTTTGAAATATTTTCCAAATAAAAAAAAATTCACATATAAAAATTCATCCCAAATTTGATTATCATATATTATGTACCTTACCTTTATAGCACAAAAGAAAAGAAAGAAAGAAAGAAACATAATAGAAATAAGGGTATAACCATAAATCTAATTTTTAAATAATATATTAAATCTACCTTTCCAAAATTAATGGGACTAATTGATCTATAAAAAAATCTTTGGGGTTAAATAAATCACCATTACTCAAGATGAAATTTATAAGTAAAATTTTCATTTTAATATTTATTTATAACCAAACCAAATCAAATGGAATTAAACTTTGCGTATCAATCAATTGGGTCAACTAATTCGTATATATTTTTTTAATATTTATTTACATTCTAAAAAAAACAAGAAGATAAAATGGAAAATTTAGTCAGAATTTTTTAACAAAAAATAAAATCTAAAAACATCCCACTTTCTTAAATAATATATTTAAAAAAATAAAAAATCTCACCATTTCCTAGGACATACTTTTTAAGTTTATTGTAATGAGATTCACATATTCCTTCTCTATAATTCTTGTCATCCAAACATAATCAAATAGAAAGAACTGGTCCATGAAAGAGATATCCGATCAATTCTTGAACTTAATTTTATCCATTCAATGCTATACAATTCAATTTAAGAAAATTCCTAAAATTCAAGTCTCTTCATCTCTTTAACCACTGGAAAAAAATAAAATAAAAATAAAAATAAAACCCTTAATTTCTACTTCTAGCTCTTTGTCTCCTCTGATTTGTGTCATACTAAAGAGCAAAAAGATAAAGAAAAAGATAAAAAGAAAATATAAAAAAGAAAAGAGAGCAAAAGTTATATATATTATGTGAAAGAATTCATCATTCACTAGGAGTGAAAATTGTTAGTCTCAGCTGATTCCAGACTCTGTTTGGGAAAGTCTCATGGACGTTGACTTCAATTCCACACTGGTGGTTATCATCGTCTACTGCACACTTTGCACAAAAACAACACCAACCATTTAATATACTATTTATAAGATTCATACATAATATGTCATTTTCATTGTATTTAGATTATAAATTTAAATACAAATTTAACAAATTAAAAAAAATTAACCTATATTTCATTCATATTATTTATATCTTTTCTTTTTTCCTTTCTAAATTTCTACTAAAATTCATAATACAAACATAACATTCAAGTGTTCTAGCATTTATTGACGTTTTGTTTGGCTTGTTTTGACCAAAAACATTTTCAAACTAAAAATATATTTTACAGAATTGGTTTTGTCAGAAAATTTCTTTCAAAGAAAATATTTTCATATGTTTGGCTACGTGATGGCAGTCGCGGTGTGGTGTTGGGGTATTGATTGTGGCAATGTTGGAAAATTGGTTTTATTAGGCTTATTTTGGGCCAACTTTGAGCCCAAAATTGAGTGGGTCCCAAACGTCTTTTGGGGCGGGTCCGACGAGATGACGTGTTCCTTGCCGCGTGGTAAGTCATACGGCGAAGACGGTTCGTCAAAACCATTTTTGAGTAAATGGGAAGTTGACATCATTTTCGGGTTCGTGGAATGGACAATTTAAAGAAGTAAATGTGGGTTTCTTTGAAATGGATTATCCCACATTGAAACTTTAAGAGAGATTGTGTATGTATATAAGCTCTAGACTACAACACTTGGGTTGGGCCCCAAGGAGCACCCCAAGTTTGTAGAAGGGAGGAGTTATGGACAAAGTCAACCTTAACCCAAACTACCACACGCGCACCACTGCCACTGCCTAGCCGGGCGCGGGTGTCGGTCAGGTCGGTTTTTATATTAATTTTTTGGACAAAATTTGTTTGAATTTTTTATAAAATAAAATTCAAATTTTGTGCCAAAAATTGAATTTATTTTCTGTCCATTTCCAGTCCAAAATTCAAACAGATTAAACAGTTCAAAACTGTTTGAACCCCGAACAGATTCAGTTCCAGCTAGACAGATTTAAATCTGTCCAACAGTTACCAACAGATAGAAACTGTTGGGCAGTTATCTGTTGCACCTGTCCAATTTGAAATTGCATCTATTTACTTCAAATTTTGTACCTGTTTAAGTCTATAAAACCAAATCTGTTCTAGCAGATTTCATTTTCGAAAATCAGTCTGAAAAATTCCTTTTGCTATCTAACTTTGCTCTTTTGGTGCATTATTCTTCATTCTAGTTTTAGAGAAAATTAAAGAGAGTATAGAACACAAGGTTCTAGTTCACCGGACAAATTTGTTTGGAGTGCTACTACAAATTTGTGAAGATCATTGTATCTTGGGAGATAGACGCCACATAACCATTAGCACTGTAGTGGGGCGAATTTGTCTTAAGGACAGAGTGTCACACACTCGACTTGGTCTTTTATTTTTCATTCAGTTCGATAAAATAAATTTTATAAGTTATTTATTTTATTTTGTTTGATTTAGTTTCAATTTATTTATTTACACAGAAGATTGTGAAGACCAAGTCGTAATATACTGGTGTCATTAACAATTCAGAATATTTATTTGTGAAGTTTGTCAGAAATTAATTTCGGTTTTCTTAATTTATTTATGAGTGTTCATTAATTAAAAAAATTCTGTTTTTTTAGTTATTGAAGTGTTACAGAAATTTAATTTTCTGTGTGGAATTAATTTGGTTAAATAAATTTTATTTTATTTCCAAATTAATTGAAAAATAAAAGTTACATCCTTGTTTCTTTTATTTTTACAAAATTTAATTCTGTGAATTTGGTTTAATTTTCTGTGTAGTATAAATTCTAATTATAATTTTGTTTTATAATTTAGAATTCATGGCTACTGAAACTGATGCCCAAACAAGTACTAGTGTGGTGACTGCAATTGTGCCAACCCCCTCTCCTGTTGTGACGGTACCGGTAAATCACAGTGAGAAGGCAGAGAAGTTTTCTGGAACTGATTTTAAAAGATGGCAACAAAAGATGTTCTATCTTACAACTCTGACCCTGGCTTGTTTTCTCCATGAGGATGCTCCTATTTTGAAAGAGGATGAAACCGATCAGCAAGTGGTTGCTGCGGTCGATGCTTGGAAACATGCTGATTTCCTTTGCTAAAATTACATTTTGAACGGACTTGACAACACATTATACAACGTCTACAGTCCTATCAAGACAACAAAGGAACTTTGGGAGTCTTTGGAGAAAAAGTACAAAATGGAAGATGTCGGTTCAAAGAAATTTGTGGTTGGCAAATTCCTGAACTTTGTAATGGTTGATTCTAAAACTGTGATCAGCCAAGTTCAAGATCTCTAACTCATTCGGCATGACATTCATGCAGAGGGCATGTCTCTCAGTGAATCCTTCCAAGTTGCAGCCTTAATTGAGAAATTACCACAAGGCTGGAAGGAATTCAAGAACTACCTCAAACACAAGCGCAAATAAATGTCTTTGGAAGAATTAATTGTGCATTTGAGGATTGAGGAGGACAACCGCAATTCTGAAAAACAGGCTGGTAAGCATCCTATGGAGTCTAAGGCAAATGTGGTGGAACATACTCCAAAAGTAAATAAACGGAAGTTTTCTGGAGAAAGTTCATCACAAGGCTCTAAAGGAGGGGAAATTAAAAAGTACAAGTTTAATGGCAAATGTTACATCTGTGACAAAGAGGGACATCGGGCCAAAGATTGCCGTAGCAAAGACAAAAGCAAAAGAAGAACAAGTAAGAAGCCTGCTTAAGCCATATGACCGAAGTGGACAATATTTCCAATGGTGTAGATGACATCAATCTTTCTGCAGTTGTTTCCGAGGCAAATCTTGTTAGAAATCCTAAAGAATGGTCGGTGGACACTGGTGTTACTCGCCACATTTGTGTCGATAAAAAGATGTTCACACCTTATTCTACAGTAGACAATGGTGAACAACTTTTTATGGGCAACTCCTCAACTTCCAAAGTTGAAGGACAAGGAAAAATTGTACTCAAGATGACATCTGGAAAGGAACTAACTCTCAATAATGTGTTGCATGTACCGGACATTCGCGAGAATCTTGTTTCCGGATCTTTGTTGAGTAAGAATGGGTTTAGGCTAGTGTTTGAGGGTAATAAATTTGTACTTACTAAGAATGGGATGTCTGTAGGAAATAGGTTACATGTCTGATGGTCTTTTCAAGATGAATGTAATGACCGTTGTACCCTCAGTTATTAATAAAAATACATCTTCTTCTTATTTGCTTGAGTCTTCAAATTTATGGCATGGTAGACTTGGATATGTTAATTATGGATCTTTGCGTAGATTAATTACTATGGAATGTTTACCTAAATTTGACATTGATTCAAATCATAAATGTGAAATTTGCGTTGAGGCAAAATTATCTAAAACTCCTTTTCATTCAATTAAAAGAAGTACGGAACTACTTGAATTAATTCATAGTGACATTTGTGATTTTAAATCAATTCAAACAAGAGGTGGAAAAAAGTATTTTATCACTTTTATAGATGACTATACTATATATAGTTATGTTTATTTAATTCGAACCAAGGATGACACTTTGGAAACTTTTATCCAATATAAGAATGAAGTTGAAAATCAACTTGGTAAGAAAATCAAGAAACTTAGAAGTGATAGAGGTGGTGAATATGAATCACCTTTTGGTGAGTTTTTGTAAAGAA
>JAPPVO010004386.1:0-13285 GCA_030407325.1 Camellia japonica | reverse complement strand
GTAGGCAAGAGAGGCCTACGCCTTGGGCTCCCAAATTTGAGTTGAAAATAGGGGTCCTAAAATATAATTTTGTGTTTTAGATATTAAAAAAAAAGACCCAAATACTATAGGACCAATTGAACATGGGGTTCAAAAAAAAGTAACAAGACTAGATTTTTATTTTTTAAAAATATTTGTAATGATTGCTTCCTATCTTAATATATGAAAATAAATTTTTATTTATAATTTTAATGATTATATATACAAGTAAATTTTTTGTAACTACAAACAAATAAAAAATTGTAACTTATTATTTTATTTATAAATTCTTTTATTTTCAATATAAGAAAGTACCATTTCTAAAATTTATTTTGAACCCTAAATCTCAGAACCGGACCCGTACCCGTGCTACTAATGTTTACAAGAAAGAAGAATGTAGCGAAACCATTGACAAAAACAAGTAAAACTCCATCCCAATATATAAAGCACGAATACCTGCGGACGAAAGTTTCGGCCTCATCGAAATTACCGCATTGCCCCTTTGCTTCTATCATAATCATCGTCTCTCACCATAATCATCATCCCATATGCTATGGTATCACCATACATCATACATTAGTTTTGTCAAAATTACTCGGCCCCCTTTTTATATTATGTTTATTTATTTATGATAAATTAAAATTTTGAAAAATGTACAGTTAATTTCATACTTTTAAAATAATTATATTAATGTCTTTTAAAATTTTAACCTACATAATACTTGGGTTATTTTTCATCATTACCAATAATTGGTTATCATCAGTAATTCATTAATCGTACGGATAAAAAATGATTTTTATCATATAATCTTTGTTTATTTCATTATCTACTTACTATTGACATTACTTTTGATTGCTTTAACCATACATAAATGAAGATTAGCATAATTATGTAAAAATTGAGGGGCTAATTATATTTAACTTAATTATGTCAAAAATGTGACATTAATTGTATTTTTTCTAAACCTCAAAGATAGTGAATGTGATTTATTTACCCTCTATTTTTTAATATGATAACTATTTTTTCTATTTCTCTGGATTTAAATAACACTTTTAGCGATGTTTGAATCATAAATTTAGTAAGAGATTTAAAAAAAGTCTAAACACAATCTTATAGTTATGTATTAATTATTTTACCTTATTTTACTATTACCAGTACTTATTTTGAGAAACATTATGCTAAACAACACCCCTATCATCACTAAAAAAATTACGATTTTTTAATGGTGTTAATTTTCTTTTAAAGTATTTTTTTTTTCTTTTCCATAACTATATTTTCATTTTTTCTTCTTTTGGTTTGGAGTGTTTTGGGAAGATAGTTAAAAGTTGATTTTTTTTTACTTTATAAACTTTTTTATGTGAGTTATGATATGATTCAAAATGAGTTAAAACTGGTTTTTGACTTTTTTGGCATGTTCCCAAATGGCCCCTTTAGATAGTACTTATATTTATATTGATTTCTTTACCTTATCTTATGGTTTACCATGATTTATTTACAAAGAAAAGTTTATTTAACATTTTTAATCCTTAAGTTAAAATTTAATATCAAAATTGGGGTTTTTTTGACTCTTCTACTACAAATGGATATTTAAAATAATATTTTTAAAAAATTAGAATAATTGTTTTAAAGAAAAAATTTATTTTACTCTTTTGTGGTTTGAGTCAAGAGCACTTTATTCCTCTATGATTCAAATATTGTAAGAAAATCCCTATATGATTTTGGATCAAATTGCAACTGTTAACTTTGTTAACTATAACTATGAAATGGCTATAATACACTCAAACCTCATACTTTTTTCTTTTTTTTTTTTTTTTTCTTTTTCTCTCATCTCACATACACATAATTTCTAATATTTAATATCAATTCAATTAAATCACAATTAATCATAATTATTAAATTATTTAATAATTCCTTTTTTAATCTAGCTATATTTTAAATCAATCCTAAATTATTATTTATTTATTTTAAGTGAATTATATGTTACAATTTAGATCAATCTTTAATTGTATTTTATTTTAATTATCATCTTAATCTAATTTTAAGTTCGGAGAAAATGGAGGTAAGTATGTCTTTTTGTTGTGTTTATTTTACTTTATATTTTCAGAAAATCAAGTCCACTCTAGAAAATAATGTGTGTGATACACTTTTCAATTAGTTTGGATGGAAAAACTAACTTTATTAATTTAGTCCAAAACTACATGGGAACTTTCTAATTATATTTGAATCATAAGGGATAAAGTGTTCTTGCCTCAAACCACAATAATAATATAATATGAATGTTGCCCATATTTTAAATTCGTAATCATTGATTTCTAACTCAAGAAATGAATATGTACAAAAAAAAAAAACTAATATTAAAAAAAATGAGTTTGATTATTTATTTATTTATTTTTAATTTATAGTTAAACTAATATTTAACTCAACTAATATTTTTTTAACAAATATTTTTTTTTTTAAATTGATTTTTTCAATTGAGTTGTGACCAATAGTTTTTTCTCCAAAATTTTGAATGTTTAAAAGATTATAAATAGAGTTTCTTTTAAAACAAAAATTGAGGATTAAATATATTTTGTTTTTTTAAATTGATTTTTTCATTTATTCCGAAATTTTGAATGTTTAAAAGACCTAACAAATTGAGTTTCTTTTTGTAAACAAAAATGACGCAGCGGTAGTGGTCATACCTTTCAGATACAGAGTCTGAATTGAAGGATCTCTGGGTAAATCACGTGCTTCCTTACTCTTGTCAATCAACCCAGCAATGGGGTGATATTACAGTGTTGAATATCACCCACACAATCCACAGTGCAAATGGCTTTGATCGTTATTTTTTAGGAGAGAGTCTGTGTATGGGAAAAGATCAAAACATACGTTCTTAATCTCTTAATCACCCATATCCCATATATAAGATATATAATCTAATTATCTCATTTATCCACATTAGTTACTAGAGATAATATCATATATCTTTCTCATCTATCCATATTAGAATATGATAGATATATATGCAGAGTAGTTATCCATATAGGTTTGAATTCGAATTCAAAACCCATTTGGATCAAGTTCAAAATGTTGATAAGGGTCATGCCACATGGGCGCCCATTTCTAACATCTCCCACTCGCACATGAGTTGGCATGACACTGCCACATCGCTATCTCAATCTCCCCAAAAATAAACAATCTCATACTAGCCAATGCACCGTGCGACCGCTGAGAACACCTGCAAGTGGGAGCTCTATACTAGAAACTCAATATGAGTCAGCATAGAGACATCACCCCAAAAGAACAGAAATAGTGTCTCATGTACCCAGACCCATCTAGCTACATCAGTCCAAAAACATCTCTAATCCCTCAAAGAGCATGTTTGACTCTCCTAGGTCCCGTATTATATTCACACCCAATCAGCATCCTATAAAGAGCGATGTGAGTTGTCGACAGTGAATATAAAGCAGAGATGTAGAACTAGATGATCTTCCCTTCACCCTTATATCATTCAATTTGAAATTGACCGCTTTCCCAGTAATGTCCCTTAAAGCCGAATCATACATGACCGCAGGCAACATACCAAAGTAGCTGATCATCAACTTCTCATCTTATGACATAGTCAAAGGTCACAAAAGGCACAAAGTGAAGTCATTTAGGGAAAAATGACTTTTAGGACTCACACAGTGAAGAAGCAGGGATCCATTCTTTCACCTCGCTAACGGGTCGATAAGCACATGCAGTACGAATGCATGTTATAGTGGAGTTACTCTTCCAAAGAGTGATGTTAAACTCACACACTATACAGATCTTAGTCTAGTCGCTCTTAAGCGCACAAGTCGCTTCCTAGCGTCTAACTCGAATTCTCTATTTGCTCGCCTCTCAGGCATCAAATGAGATCTCGCATCTGGCTTTCCATAACAGGCACATCATGGGAAAAATGTGTACTTTCATATCCATGGTCGGTCTCCAATCAAGACCTCATCTTGGCTCCAACCAAGACGACATAGCTAGTGGATAATTTTAGCTTCTAGTCTCATCCTTACTCGCTACCTAGCGCTAAGGGCGATTGCTCGTGTGAGTGAGCCAATCTTGCCTGCTAACATCAATTTAATTATTTTGTGTATGCTAATTCACAAACCATTGCTAAAAGTAGTAAACATAAATGTGTAAAAGAAACAAATATGAATACTAATGGCATAAATATCTCTAGCAATGGGCTTAGTCAAAGGGTCCGCAACCATGCGACTCGTAGGGATGTGCTCCAGGATCACTTCTTTCTGCGCCAAAATGTCTCTGATAAAGTTGAACCTCACATCAATGTGTTTGGTTCTGCCATGGTATTTAGGATCCTTAGCGTAAGCGAGTGCAGCCATGCTGTCACAATGGATAGTCACAGGGTCTGAAGTGTGTGTGACAACATCCAAATGCTGAAGGAATCTCCTCAACCACACGGCTTCCTGAACGGCAGATGAACAAGCCACAAACTCAGCCTCCATAGTCGATAAGGCGATACAGGATTGCTTCTTACTGCTCCAAGAAATAGCACCATCGCTAAGCATGAAAGCATATCCTGAAGTAGACTTACGCTCATCTAGGTCTCCTCCCCAGTCAGCATCACAATAGCCAACTAGATGTAGATCTGAACTCTGGTAGCAAAGTGTGTAATCTGCAGTCCCTCTAAGATATCGTAATATCCTCTTAACTGCTTTCCAATGAGCTGGTCCGGGTTGGATTGGTAACGACTCACCAATCCGACTGCATAACAAATGTCAGGACGTGTACACATCATAGCATACATCAAGCTTCCAACAGCATTTGCATAGGGAACACGGGCCATCTTTTCATTTTCTTCTTGAGTCTTAGGACCCATATCAAGGCTTAGGCTCTCGCCTTTTGCAACAGGAGTGTCAATGGGTTTGCAGCTCTGCATCTGGAACCGCTCTAGAATAGTCTTAATGTAAGTCTCTTGAGACAAACCAAGAAGTCTCCTAGAGCGATCCCTAAGGATCTTAACACCGAGCACATAGCTCGCCTCACCCATGTCCTTCATCTCAAATGTAGAGGACAACCACATTTTAGTGGCGACAATCATCTCCTTGTCATTTCCAGCCAATAATATGTCATCTACATATAATGACAATATCAGAAAAATGTCCTTGGATCGCTTAACGTACACACAGTGATCTTCATCAATCATCGTAAACCCATTAGAAACAATGGCTCGATGAAATCTCAGATTCCACTGTCTGGATGATTGCTTTAAGCCATAAATAGATCGTTGAAGCTTGCAAACTTTGCGCTCCTGACCTACTGCTACAAAGCCTTCTGGTTGATCCATATAGATCTCTTCATCCAATTCTCCATTGAGAAATGCAGTCTTAACGTCCATCTGATATAGCTCTAAGTCCAACTGAGCTACTATGGCCAGGATTAGGCGAATAGAGGCAAACCTTACAACTGGTGAAAAAGTTTCCTCATAGTCCACACCCTCTCGTTGGGTGTAACCTTTCGCCACTAGGCGAGCCTTATACCTTTCTATGGAACCATCCGCCTTGCGCTTGACTTTGAGAACCCATTTGTTCCCAATAGCCTTGCGCCCTGGCGGCAAATCAACCAAGTCCCAGACATGATTTTTCTTCATAGACTCTATTTCTTCATCCATTGCAGTACTCCATTCTTTACTAGCAGGGGATGAGAGAGCCTCTTTGAGATTCTTAGGCTCCATCTCATCACTCGGAGCAATCATGAATGCTTCCCCTTCAATCTCAAAACGACGACGGGGTATAGCTCCACGTTTGCTTCTACGTAGTTGAGAATCCTGAGAATCTTCATCCATTGGATCTAATCCATGGGCAGGTAGATCGCTCCCACTGTCCCTAGGAGCTTGAGGAGTTATTTCCTCATTCTCTACTAGGCTACTAGGTGCGCCTCCAAGTAGATCCTCCATCTCATAGAGTTCTACATCTCTAGTTACCTCACCTCTGCTAGGGAAATCCTCCTCTAGGAAATCCACATCTCGTGACTCAATTTCAGTCACACTTCCATCCGGATGCTCCCCAACAAACACATAGCCCTTAGAATGCTCACTATAGCGAATGAAGATACACTTCTTTCCTCTAGGGCCTAACTTCCCAAACTTATGAGAAGCGTTGTGTATGTAAGCTGCCGAACCCCAAGGCCGCAAATTGCCCAAATCAGGCTTTTTGCCAGTCCACATCTCATATGGGGTGGAAGGAACTGATTTGGAGGGCACACGGTTAAGGACGTAGGCAGCAGTCAACAAAGCATCTCCCCAATAAGAAATTGGAAGATTAGCTTGCGCCATCATTGATCTAACCATGTCAAGCAATGTGCGATTCCTTCTCTCCGCTACACCATTTTGTTGCGGAGTCCTAGGAATTGTCAATTGCCTGATAACTCCTTTTTCCTCACATAGCACTTTAAATTGCTCAGATAGATACTCACGTCCTCGATCAGTCCTTAGAGCCTTAATGCTCTTGTCTAATTGATTCTCAACCTCATTAACATACCGTCTAAAGCAATCCAATGCTTCTGACTTGTGAGAAATCAAATAGACATGACCAAAACGCGTGCAATCATCTATAAATGTGATGAAATAAGGGGCTCCATGCCTTGCCCTCACATTCATTGGTCCACATATGTCAGAATGAATAAGTTGCAATGGGATAGATGCCCTTATGGCTTTCCCAAATGGTTTCCTTGTTGCCTTTCCAGCAAGACAGTGCTCACAAGTAGGCAAAGTGACTCTAGCGAGTGGGCCTAAAAGACCTTCTCTAGCCAATCTAGTCATCCTGTCTTGCCCTATGTGGCCTAATCTAGCATGCCATCTCATAGAATCATTATCACAAAAAGATGCAATATTAGAAACAGAGCCATTGGCATTTTTATTAAGACTAGAATCATCCACATCCAAAACTAAAAAACCATCTGAAAGATAACCAAAACCATAAAAAATAGTTCCCAAATAAATGCTAACACCATTATTCTCAAAACAAAAGCTAAAACCAAGGCTCATCATGCTAATAACTGAAACTAAGTTTCGCCGAATATCCGGAGCATAAAGAACATCATGAAGATACAAGGTGCGCCCTCGTCGCATTTCCAGCTTGAATGTGCCAATGCCAAGCACCTCCACACTGGACTCGTTCCCCATGTAAACTTTTCTGCTCCCAGCAGGTACTCGGCGATACTCAACGAACCCTACTCTGTCCCTCGCGATGTGGTCTGTTGCTCCGGAGTCTACAACCCAAAAATGAGGAGAATGAGCAATTAATGCTTGACTAGACACAAAGCATTGAATGCGAGAAATTAAGTAAGGGAGTACCTTCTTCTGCTCAGGGCAATCCCGAGCGAAGTGTCCTTCTTTGTTACAGTTAAAGCATGTCAACTTAGCCTTTGCCTTCTTACCACCTCTCTTGCCCCTACGCTTGAAATTTCTAGCGCCATTAGGCTTAAGCGCAGCTGCTGCTTGCTTCTTAGGGGCACCTTTTGCTTTTCCACGTTTGAACTGAGAAGTCCTACGTGAGCTTGACTCAACCACCATAGCAGAACCATCAGACTTAGCCGCCTCAAGGCGCTCAGCCTCTAGCTCCAAATGACGCGATATGTCTTCGAATGTTTTCACACTCTCATTATGCATCATGTTCTGCTTCATCTGCTCCCAAGAATTTGGCAGAGAGCGTATCACAGCTTGTACTTGCTGCTCTTGAGTCAAATTGTGCCCAGCAGCCGCAAGCTCACGTATCATGGCTGACATGACTCTCAAATGCTGCTTCATCGAGTGATGCGCCCTTTTCTGATATGAGTCAAACTTCATAGTCAGCCCACGTAGCTTTGCCAAAGAGGTAATACCAAACTTTTGCTTGAGAGCTTCCCACATCTCAAATGCAGTCGGGCAATGCTCAAACTCACTAATCAAGTCGTTGTGCATGCTGCTCAACATAGTAAAGCGCGCACACCGATCTTTGTTACGCCAAGTCTGAAAGGCTTCAAGATCACGACGATGTTGAGCTGTATTGCCCTGCTCTGGCTCAACCATCACTTGTTCAAGTGTGGTCAACACTTCTTGCTCATTGAGGAGGTATTGGATCTTACGGCGCCATATATCATAATTGTCGCCATCCAATTTCTCTCCCTTAGTTAAGTCTGCCACCACTGTCTTAGCAGCCATTTCTACATACAGAGTAAACAAATGCGCAAGGGATATTAATGATAGCAACACACAAAAATATTTTGCAGCAAAAAAAACTAAATTAAATAATGATAATTTTACACATGTCTCAAGATCGAAAATTTGCTATGCTCGTAATCATCTCTTGCGCCTCTAGTGATAATTATCAAAATTTAATTTAATTCCATGCGCAAAAAAAAAATCAAACAATCTCCCACTACTTATGGCATATACAAAGCATGATAAATTCCATACAATAGCATCTCAAAGTAAATTTACAAACAACTCATGCTATATTCATTTAATAATGGAATTTTTAATAAATAAACTAATCATGCTTCTTTAATTACAACATATTACAAATCCAAAAAATATGCTGCATTCAATATTCAGATTATGCCATAATTAAAGTGTACATCATTCTGAAATTTTTTGGAAATTTTCTGAAATATTCTGGAATTTTAAATAACTAATAAACACATTAAAATTAGAAATAAAAAATCCAGAAACTGATAAACTGAAACAATTATACCAGTAAATAAAAAAACATTTCAGAAGTCCACAAAAAAATTTTCAACCCCAGAAAATTATTTATGCAATACCAAAATCATTTTAAAGCATAAAAAATGAATTATTAACACAGAAAAAATATTTTTTATTTTCATAAAATTTTCAAAATTTTACAGAATATAGAAAACTTAATTCTGAATCTAGCAGTACAAACCACGCATAAAACAAAGCTATAACGAATAAATTATGGCCATTTAACGCGATACAGAATTAAAAAACAGAACAAACAGTGCCTTAGGAATCAGCAGCCAAGCCAGCCAAGCCGCCGGAGGAAAACGGCGCGGCTCAGCGCGCGTGGCTCAGAACCGGCTCGGAGAGGCTCGGCGCTCGGCTCGGCGCTCGGCTCAGCACGCGGCGCGCGTGTGTGACTTAGACGGCGCGCGCGTGGACAGCGCCGCAGACGGCGCGTGACGGCGCGTCAGTAGGGCGTCTGGTGCGTGAGAGCGCGTGGGAGCGCGTGGCTGCTGCACACGGCGTCAGGTGGCGCGTGAAGACCACGCGCCGCCTTCCTGGGTGTTTTCTGGTCCGATTTTTGTACTGCCGGACTCCTTTTTTTAAAATAAAACCATTTATGGTATTTAAAAAAGGCATTAATGAACATAAAAAAAAATATTTATGCTCTTAATCTAATAAAATAGATTTTTTTTTTTTCTTTTTTCTCTACAAACAATCATGTATATAATGTATACATATACAAAAAAAAAAAAAACTATACACATGATTAATAGGAAAAACACGAAAATACCCATGATAGCTCTGATACCAATGTAAACAAAAATGACGCAGCGGTAGTGGTCATACCTTTCAGATACAGAGTCTGAATTGAAGGATCTCTGGGTAAATCACGTGCTTCCTTACTCTTGTCAATCAACCCAGCAATGGGGTGATATTACAGTGTTGAATATCACCCACACAATCCACAGTGCAAATGGCTTTGATCGTTATTTTTTAGGAGAGAGTCTGTGTATGGGAAAAGATCAAAACATACGTTCTTAATCTCTTAATCACCCATATCCCATATATAAGATATATAATCTAATTATCTCATTTATCCACATTAGTTACTAGAGATAATATCATATATCTTTCTCATCTATCCATATTAGAATATGATAGATATATATGCAGAGTAGTTATCCATATAGGTTTGAATTCGAATTCA
This sequence comes from Camellia japonica, assembly GCA_030407325.1. Taxonomy (NCBI): domain Eukaryota; kingdom Viridiplantae; phylum Streptophyta; class Magnoliopsida; order Ericales; family Theaceae; genus Camellia; species Camellia japonica. Next base: position 3,362 of record JAPPVO010004386.1, on the reverse strand, counting down.
AAACCCATTTGGATCAAGTTCAAAATGTTGATAAGGGTCATGCCACATGGGCGCCCATTTCTAACACTTTTAAAACAAAATTTGAGAATTCTTTTGGGAATAAGCTAATTTAGCAACTTTTTGAATAAAATATGATGTGAAAAAATTAATATTTTTGGAATAATTTTTAGCTTTCACCAAAAAAAAAAAAAAAAAAAGAAAAAGAAAAAGAGATATTAATCTTTAACTTTTGTATAATTTTTTGGATTTTTAACCTTTTTATTGACTTTTTGACTATTTTTTATTTTGCAAATATGAATAAAATAAATTATCAATAAAAAAAATATATCTGATTCCTCACTCATTTTAAATTATAGATATTTGTAAACTCATTTTAAATTATAGATATTTGTAATGGGCGCTACGCATACTTACAAGAAGAAAGAATGGCAAGTCAATAAAAATAAAAATAAAAATAAAAATGGGGTGAGAGAGGCTCGAACTCTCGACCTCAGGATAACTCAGAAGCTATGAGACCTACGCGCTAGCCAACTGCGCCACCACCCCTCCGTTTATTGAAGTTATAGTTAAAATAATTTTATCATTATAATAGTAGGGATGACCATGAGCCCAATACCCCGCCCAGCTTAGCCCAACCCAATATTTTTAGAATTTAAAAAATATATATATTCAACCTGAGTTAGATTCAAATTTTGTGCCATTTAAATATTTGGACCAGACTTGAGATAAAAAAACAATATAACCAGCCTGACCCTTTTAATTATAAAATAAAGTAAAAAAATTATAAAAGATCAAATGTATATATATAATTCTTTTAAAGTCTTATATTAAAACATTTATTAAAAGATCATATTGATTGTACAATTTGTTTTTTTAATATTTCAAATTCACGTAACAATTAAAATGATCAAAATTTTAATATTCCTTCAAGATTTAAAAAAATAAATTAAATTAAATTAATAGTCTATACTTAGGGCATCCACAATGAATGTGTTAAAATTGTGTGTTAAAGTGTGTTATATGATAAAAAGTGTTAAAAGTGGGACCCAAAAATATATGTTAAGAGTTTGTTAATTTAGTGAGTGAATAGTGAATGAATGATGATACAATGGATGTGTTAAGGGGTATGTTAAGGTGTGTGTTAAATATATATATATATATATATATGTGTATATAATAAATAAAACAAATAAATAATTTAGTTTAATCAAAAATTTCAAGGCCAAAATTAAATTTCAAGTAAAAAAATAATCCCAACAAGTAAAAAAAAAAAAAAAATTCCGTTGACCGGTCAACCGGTAAGCCCAAAAAACACTCTCATTCGCTAGCTAAAACGCTAGCTGCAGATAACAAACATATTAACACACACCACTAACACACACTAACAACTCCATTGCAGCCCCAAACAATACCCTCTGCTAGCCAAAACTTTGCACCTGACACTAACACACACGTTAGTGTGTCCATTGTGGATGCTCTTAGTGGGTTAAATGGGCGAATTCGAAATTTAGAAATATTTTGAAAGACAAGCTTAAAATGATTAGATTAGGCTGTTGAGGCAGGACCATTTTAAAATGACACATAGGCCTTGTTTGGTTAGAGGTTACTTGCCTAAAATAGTCAATAAAGATAAAAATATGTTAAAATAATCAATAAAATAAAATATCATATTTAGCCTCCGTTTGGGAAGTGGGTTGGCTTTTTTACTTTTTTAGCTATTTTAGCGTGGGCTAAAAAACTTGGTTTAGGAAGGACTTTTTGGTTTTTTGATTTTTTTAGCTTTTTTTGTGAGAGAAGAGTGTAATGATTATTGGTTTGATGTGATGTTTTGTTTGTTGTGGCTAAAATAGCATATTTTGTCTTTTGTGACTATTTTAACTACAAACTAACTTGTCAAACAACACCTTAATTCATAATCATTTCACTTTTTTTTTTTCGTAACTATCAAATCAACTAAAAAAAATATATCATTATAGACATAACTTTTTTAACCTGACTAAAAAGTCAAAAAATTAAATAATCAACTAAAATAACTTATTCTCAAATAAGACCATATTTTTACTATAATGCATGTATGACACAAGATTTGCCCACCCCTATGGCAAAGAGGTGGGAAGGGAAGCTTTTGCTATTAAATTTAGGGGTGAGAGTGTAATTTATTAAATAAACATCTAATCATAAGGTATGAGGATTTTTTAATCTTCAACATATTTTTTTATCTTATTAGGATATTTGAATGGCTAATCTCTGTTTAAATTATAAAATAATGACTGTGATGTATTTTTTAAAATATGTCTTACGTGAACATTTTTTACTTTTCTACTTTTCTCTATTACTTTTTTTTTCTCACCTACCCTCTTATGATCTCATAAATAATCTCGTGAATGATCCCATTATCTGACCTTCTTATTTCTTGTCTTTTTATTTTTTATTTTCATCTCTATCTATTTATTTATTTATTCTTTTTATTCACATATTTTTATTTACAACGTGCCTTATACACGAACATACACTAATAAGAAGACATGATGAATAATAATTTGTGAAAGAATATCATCAATATGTGATGTTCTGGTGTACTTAATACTCCCTCCGTCCCAAAATATTAATTCTTTATTTCATTTTTCGTTGTGTCAAAATATTAGTCCCTTTTCAATATTCAAAGACTAAAATAATATGAATTTCTTATTTTGTCATTCTTTTAAATTCATTAACAATATAAAAAGTATAATAATGACAATTGATATTTCAAAAATATATATATAGTACTATCAAAGGATATTTTTGAAAAATTAATATTTATTTTTAAAGTGTAATAATTGTACTATAAAAAAAAGTTAAATAAAAAACTATTCACTCTATTTATTTTTAGTTTTCAGAATTCACTTTTTAGAAAAAATCTACTCTTTTGTCTTTCTGTATTTTGTTGTTTTCACAGAATTTTTTAAATATTTAAGCAATTTTTTTAATTTTTAGACACACCTAACATAAATATACTTAGAAAGTATAATATTTGTGAAAAAATCTTTAAAAAATTCACTAAATACCAAAAATACAAAAAATAAATAAATATGAAAATTCAATAAGTTTTTTGTATTTTTGTGTGTTTATTAATTTTTTAAAATAATTTTTCACAAATAATTTACTAATTAGATACATCTAGTAAGGTACATATAAAAAGTAAAAAAATGCTTAAAATTTTAAAAATATTCACTAAAAATAAAACATAAAATACGAAAAACTTAGGTTGCGTTTGGTGGAGTTTTGTAAATATGATTTGAGAGTATGAGTTGTATTTTGAGTTTGTGAGCTGTAGAATTATGATTTGAGTGTAGAAAATTTGTTTGGTTATATTTTTTGAA
>JAPPVO010004385.1:0-10095 GCA_030407325.1 Camellia japonica | reverse complement strand
CAAGTGAGCACACAAATAATTTGATATCTCAAATCTGGTTAGCCTTTCTTTCTATCACAATTGATTAATTTGCCACTTTTCAAAAGTCTTTTACTTAACAAATCCTCACTTTTGAAAGTTTTCTCTTTTATGATCTCTTTTTGTGAGACCTCATCGTCACTGAAATGACAAAGAGAAACCCTAAAATATTCTAGACTTCACCAAGAGATAAGAAGATAAGAAGCTAATGAGAGAGAGAGAGAGAGAGAGGGGGGGGGGAGAGAGAGAGAGAGAGAGAGAGAGAGAGAGAGAATCTTTGTTTGTTACGTGCAAATGAGTTGGCAGGCAATGGAGACACCTTGCACTGGAAAAAAATTATTGTAGAAGTTTAAAGATTAGCCTTCTTATTTGACCCAAACCAATGATAATTAAGCATGTTTTGTTATATTAAAATGTTTCCATTTCAATTGGGCTATACATGTTTCAATCTTTGATTTAAACTCATATTTGCACCTAGTTCATCTTCCGTTTTAAGTTTGTCACAAAATTTTCATTTTTTTTTTATTTTAAAATCATATTTGCATCTAGTTTTCATCTTCCATTTTATGTCATTTCATATGTGAAATTAAAAATTAAGCTCAAAATGATTATTGTCAAGGTTTTAGCCATTGGTTTAAAAAATTGTAGGTTTCATTACTGGAGTGTGAAATAGGTAAATGCACATATACGTCAAAAACCTAGTTCTAAATTATTAATATTCTAAATTTAGAACAAGAAGCTAGCCATATTTTATTAATTAAGAACGATTTTAATCAACTTATTTTTATTGATAAACTTAATTGTGCCGCTAAATTAGTGCCACTAATGATATTTTGTCATGATATCATGAATATTTTTTGGGGTGACAAAAATCAAGCTATCATTGAAAGTATCGAAAAATTTTAGTGGGAAAAGTACGCAATAAAACTCAAGTTTCTGCACTAGTTGGCTAGAAGTCTACCCTGCCTAAAAATATATGTGATGAAAGGTGCCAACAATCTTTTAAATCAGACTAGTTTTCATAGCAAAATGTGTAAGTGTTGAAAAAATTATGACCACTTTAAATTTTGTCGTAAATAACAACATATGATGATCGCTTCATCCTAAAACTCTAAAAACCATAATTCTTTTTGTGATAAATTTAAAGGTCAACACGATTGTGCAAACACAAATCAACTTCAATTTATTAATAAAATATTAGTTGAGGGATTAGTCAAAGCCAAACCTAGGATACCTTCATGAGCAATAAACAAATATATAAAAGTTGGCAAATTATATTCTAGTAGAGAGAGAGAGAGAGAGAGAGTAACTTCATAGCTTGAGCTTATTAATTATGAATACACTTTCGCATTTGTGGGTAGTAACAAGAATATGAGAAATTTGTTGTTTCTTTGCTTAAATTACTTCCAAGTCCTTTTGGTTGCTGCCTCTTAGAGCTAGGTTTCTTCGCTTTTATGTTTTGTTGTGTTTCATAGCCCGTAAGTGTTTTGCATTGAGCTCTACTGTGTGTGTATATATTTTGGGTATTTTTTTTTTTTTGATCGGCAAAAAGAAAAACTTTATTGATGATAGAACCATACAAAGTATGAAAGATACATCAATAAAGAGGAGCTTGGAGTTAAACAAAGCTCCAACCTCCTAGTTGGTGAGAAACCAACAACGAAAACAAAACTAGAAGGAGTAACAAGATCAGAACAAAATATAATGCACCAACCCCAACAGTCTAGCAGCTTCAGCAATGGAAAGCAGCTAACCCCATCACAAGTCATACCCCAACAGAAGATGATGCACTTGAACAAAACAACAACATACTAGAGAGTCAGCACAACAACAATATATACAGATGATGCTCCAGCAAGAGTAGAGAACCTCCAAAAAACCCCAACAGTATAGGCTCCCTAACAGAGCATGATGCACCAGAACAGAACAACACTCTAAATCAGATGCACCAGAACAAAACAACAATCAAAACTAGAGAGGCATCACAACATCACATACACATCAACAAAATATAGCAACAGTTCACAGGTTATAACCCTCAGTGCATGATGCACAATTTCACATTTTGCAAATTAAACACCAAATCATCAACTGAATAACAAAAAGAAGGACTATAGGCTCTGAACCACAATGCAATCCGTGTTTTGATAAGTTCACACAACTTTTCGAAGTCCAACTGTGAATCAATAAAAATGATTTCATTCATCTGCTTCCATAAAGACCAAAGCACTGCCAGTGGGATTATCATCCAAAGTACCTTCAATCTGTTATTGCATCTAAACCCAGTCCACCATTGAATAAGACCAAACATTGACCCTGACTGCACCCAAGATACACCCCACCACCCAATAATATTAGACCAAACTCTCCAACTAAACGGACAGCACAACAGTACATGAGAGGCAGTTTCCCTTTCATTCCTGCAAAATATACAGTTAGCATCAGAATTGGCACTTAGGACTCTAATTCTTTGCAAATAAGTAGAAGTCTTGATCCTCCATTTCCACGCTAGCCAAGCAAAAAATTGCACTTTCGGAGGTGCAGCATTCTTCCAGATGAGATCCACCACTTTTGCAGGCATAGTAGATGGTAGCTCACTCCACTTGTTGGCAGAAGAAATAGTAAAGGTACCAGACTTGTCTGCAGCCCAATACAACCCATCTAACACACCATTCCTAGCTCTGGAGCAGTTTGTAGCAACTCCTTCATCCTCCTTAACTCTTCAAGTTCCCATTGAAATAATGCTCTTCGAAAAACCAAATCCCACTCCTCATTTCCATTGCTCCTGCTCTTAACCACTGCCACTGATACACCTTTATGCAAAGACACAGAGAACAATCTAGGAAATAAATTCTTTAAACAGCCACTACCAACCCACAGATCCAGCCAAAATCGTATGAGCCTCCCATCCCCAATACTGATCTTTGAGTTGACCTTAAATAACTCTAGCAACTCTGGGCACTTAACAGCAACCCTCAAAATATCCCTCCACACCATAGAATACCTGGAATTTGCATCTTGATCTGGCCACCTAGACCCACCATATTGTGGGTACTTGCTAAGAATTACTTGTTTCCAAATAGAGCCAGATTCACTCCCAAATCTCCACCACCATTTGAGAAAAAGACATTCATTCATGATTCTCACCTTTCTAATACCAAGACCCCCGTTACTTTTGCTTTGAGTGATTTCCTCCCACTTCAGCATGTGAATTTTCCTTCTAAGTTCGTCACCCCCCCCCCCTCCCAAAAGAAATCTAGACTGGAATCTATCAATCTCTTGGCTACCCCTTCAGGCATTCTAAACAAAGATAAGTAAAAAGCTGGTAGTAAAGATAGTACAGACTTGATCATTGTCGACCGACCAGTAAAGGAAAGGAGCCTTCGCTTCCAAGAAGCAAGTTTTGATTTGAAATTATCAATGACAGGTTGCCAAGACCTTCTTCTCCTTGGATTAGCCCCTAATGGAATCCCTAAATACTTCAAAGGTAACCTATGATGCAAGCAGTTCAGTATGGCAGCAAAATCTTTGGTAAGCTCTTTATTAATTCCAACACCACACACTACACTCTTGTGATAATTTATCTTCAACCCAAACAAGATTTCAAAACACCTCAATATTCTTTTGATATTAAGCACCTCCTCCCTTTTGATATATTTTGGGTAATAAAACACTCGGCTACCAAAATAATAAATAATTAACTTCCATGTAGATTTACTCAATGTTTGCAGAAAAATAAGTGGAACATAAAGAGTAGGGAACACAAATATGAGGGGATAGCACCACAAGGCCATCTGAAAATGCTGCTACAACCAATGAAGAACCAACAGTTCGTTACATATTTCTTGAACCATTTGTTAATTTGCCAGACTTCCTTATACATGGGGAAAATAGTGCACCAACTCTTTAGGTCATGACATATATATATATGAACACATGCTTTTTTTTTTTTTTTCTTTTTCTTTTGTATTGTCTTTTATGAACTTTAAATATGGATTGCTAAATGGAGTTTCTTAGCCTTGAATACATAAAAGATTTTTGTAGAGGTTGCCTATTTGATGCCATTTTTGCCTAGCTATCTGATAATACTGTCCGTTTGCCCTATCAAAATCAAGAACAATGTGTTTTTTTTGCAATTTCCAACGAAGGATTAGATTGTCGAGTATAGCATGCACAGCTTACTTGTTGAATGTGTACCTCCTGTTTTGTGAATACAAATATTCTTTCTAATGACCGATATTCTAGCTCGGGGTCTTCACTATTGGAATTTATTTATTTATTTATTTTGGTTTTATTGTTGAAAATTCCATGTGCATAGAACCCCCCCCCCCCCCCCCCCAAAAAAAAAAAAAAGTTAAACTATTAATACTGCATTCTAGGTTATGTTTAGTCTATCATCATTTTATTATCAATAAAATCTTTTCTTTTTCCGATTAAAAAAAAAAAAATTAGGCTCCATTATTTTGCTATGGATACACTTTTTTAACAGTTGTAATTTGCTAGCATAATTTGATAACGTTTTTTGGACAAACTTGGCATCTACGTATGAATTATTGATAAACTGGCTTCCATTTTTAAAAATAAAAAATAAAAAATTGAACACTATGATTTAAACTTCTTTTCTATAGAGTGATCATGACTTTGGCATTAGATATGCTAAGGTGGTACAATAACAAGAGATAAATCAATTGGAATTGTTCTTTGCCTTCTATATTTTGACTTAGTAATTTGGTAGCATAATTAAATTTGTGGTCCATATTTTTAAAACATATGTCCATTTTGATTGATAATCATTTTTTGGCGAAGAAATTAATTTGAGGTTCATTTGTTTTAAATATATCTATCTATTTCAATCAACAATCATTTTTTGGTGGCAGAGTTAATTATATGCATATTAGCTTTAAATATATGTGTGTGTGTGTTGATTTCAATCCGCAATCATTTTTGCTATCAGTAATCATTTGAGTTCTATTTATTTTAAATATTTATCTCCATTTCTATCAGTAATCATTTTTTGGTAGTAGAGTCAATTCAAAGCCCGTTTGTTTGAAATATATCTGTCCATTTTGATCGACAAACATTTTTTGGTAGCAAAGTTAATTCGACGTCCGTTTGTTTTAAATACATATGTCCATTTTGACTGGCAATATTTTTTGGCGGCAGAGTCAATTTGAGATCCATTTTGTTTTAAATATAAATGTCCATTGTCACAATCATCTTTTGGCCACTCATGGTATTTACAATGGGCAATTCATCACTTCAAACTTAAGGTTTTGTTTAATAACACCAGTGGCTAGTGTTTGATGAAAATTTGAGGAAAATTAATCTTTGATATTACATCACGTTGACCTTGACTTTTGGAAAGAGAAGTTGAAAATTACCCATTCCAAAACATAAGAAATAAAGCAACATGGCTGAAAATTTTGAAATTTTAGATTAAATGCTAGCTCTTGAATGACATATTTTAGAGGTACCAAGAATGAGCCAACTTGGTATGTTAATCTAAAGGGGTGTTTGGGAAGTGGCTGATATAGTCAAAAATTCAAAACGTCAATACAAAATGTTAATCAATTCTCTTTACTCTTTTATACGTCTTTTCGTGAAATACTAAAAAACCACTAAAAATGTCAATTCTCAAACAAACCCTTACATGTATTGGGGTATTAATAAATGCCTCATTAAATGTCATTTATAGAGATCACATACACACTTATCTTACATTTTGGAAGTATATAATTTCGATTAAATATATAACAACCCTCATTTTGCCTTAGTCATATTTATGAGAATTTATATGATTTCGTTTTGTTAAGCTTGCATCTAAATATTGTCTAAGTATGGGAGCATGTCTTGTTTTGTGCTATTGTGTTTTGTCTAAGATCCATGCTTTGTTCCATGCTTTGTCTGTTGAACCTTTGCCATCTATCTTTCCTACATCACACCTAGGTTACACCTTTGAACCTCTTACACCTAGGCCATTGAGCGTCAACACCTGAGATCATCTTGGAACCATCTTGGTTGACCTCTACCTTCACCCTTGCACCTTGGCTGAGGTGTGCATCATCTAGACCGAGATGTGCATCATCTAGACCGAGATGTGCATCATCTTGGCCGAGATAAGCATCACCTAGGCCAAGATGTACATCACCTAGGCATCCGAGATATTTGATCCTTGAACCTTGCAGCCTTGTTGTGCACCGTAGCAAACACCTAGCAATCTTGTTCCTTGACTTGTATAACCCAAGCTGAGGTGTGTCACACCTAGGCCAAGTGTTACCCCTTCTAGCCAAGATCATGAAGATCTCACTTATCCTTACTTGGTCGAAGCCTATGTTTTGATCAAGGATCATTGCCTTGTTAGAGTGCCCATGCCACCTTACTTATATACACTTTGACCTACTATTGTCTTTTCATTCTAGTACCTTTTTGAGGAGATTGATCAACTGATGCCACATGTCCCAGTATTGGGTTTAAGTTAGATTAGTAGTTGAGAACCCATATCTTTGCCATATCTTTGTCTTGAAGAAAGAGGAGCTCTAGGAAGAAGATGAAGAAGAAGTTCTTGGAGGAAGCTAGATTTACCAAGCTTGATTATTAGAGTTTGAACTATTGGATTTGTGTTTTGAGGTTAGATTATTGATCTACTTTTGTTGTTCTTTATATTAATCTGATCAGATTGCATGATCTAGCATGATTCATAAGCCATGCATTGATTTAAAGTTTTATTTTAGAGACAGAAAGTGATGTTCATGTGTTCTTAAAGAAAAGCTTTGTTTTGATCCAAAAGTTTGTATCAAGTTCCATGTTTTTGTGTTTGTTTTCTTGAAATCTTCAAGTATGGGTACCCAGGTCCATGTTTTTGAACTCAGATCATGAAATCTTATATTTTGAATAAAAAAATTATGATTTTTAGCATTCATGTTCTTCATATGCACATTCTTCATGTTCTTCAAGTGGAAACCTAGATATCCAGACTTCACTTCCCTAAGTGTGGTCACTGAGAGCCACTCTTATTCAGCTTCCACACCTAGGCCAAGCATCCTGGGCAGACAACCCACATCTCGGCCAAGGAGACCACACCTCAGCTAAGAGGTGTGGAACCTCAGCCAAGATCTCTCGAGTTCACCCAGCTAGGCCATTTCGATCCAGCTCATCTCTGTGTATCCATTTCGAGACCTGGTTTGTACCTAGCATGCTTTTCCAAGAAGAAAAACATTCATTTAACTTCCAACACATGTTTTACTTTGTCTTAACTTGGTTTTGGAAGGAAATGTCAGAATCTATTTCACTCATTTGAAGCATGTTTTGAGAGTGCATTTCATAACCATCTTTGAGCATATCTTCTTGCCTTCTTGAAGTGCATTCAATGGAATTAGTATGTACTTGTAGGTCTTGGATCCTTACCTTAATCCCCACAACCAAAGAGATATTGTGAGTGGTATTTTTAATAAAGTTATGTCATAATGTTTTGATAAAAGCGTTGCTTTGTTTTGGAAAAGTATTTGACCAAGCATGAATGATTATCCTTAGTTTGTGTATCAAGTATTATGTTGTTTTGATGACATTCTTGAAAGGTCCTTAGTGCTAGGGGACTTTAATGCAACTAGTACCTTTGTTTGAGATATCTCATTTGCCACCGATGGGTGGGCTTGTCTAATCGATTCCGGGTCACTTATTCTTTTGTTCTGTCAATGAATGTCATCCTTTGTATTATGTAGATGTTAGTAAGCATCCCTTGAAGCTTTGAAAGCCTTTGATTGATGGACTTAGTTCATCCATTGTTTTGTTATAAGCTATAGTATGTATTGTTTTGATAAAATATCGGGTATCATTCATTCAAATCTTTATTACAATATCATTCACTAAGTTTCAGCTCACCCATCTCCCTTATTATATGTAGATGATGAGCAAGAAGGCAATGTCGCCTAAGCTTTATTGGAAGATTGCTTTGGTTATATGATTTGTAACATCTTGAAGATTATGCTTCTTAGTTTTAGTAGATCACTTGTCTTGTATGTTTGCACTTGAGAAGCCTTTTGATCAAGATGTAATATTAAGTTTATTTTATTTTGTATTCAAGTGTTAAAACCATGTCAATATGTATGTCATTTCATTTAATCTATGCACAACTCTTATGGACTAATTAGATTTAAATTATTGCTTCCGCACATGTATGCCCCATATGTGTACTTCTGGTTATGTGAATCTTTGTACGTTGGCTTCGGTAATCTCGGATTACTGGCGATCACGGCATCATTCTATTAGGGACAGAATGGGTCATGATAAGATTGGGTATCAAAGCATAAGTTCCTTATAGTACATTTATTCACACTCTTGGTCAATAAAGAGCATAGGATTTCCCTTAAAATGATGTTAGGATTGCATCATGTTGCTTTGCTATTTGATAAGGTGTACATTATTTTTGACATGTTTATTTGCTACTTGCCTACTTGCCATTGGTTCATCTTGTTTTAAAGTCACATTTTCACCATACTCTTAGCATCATAAGAAAGGAAGATCTTCAATTAAATGAGATCATTCCAAGGATAGGCTAGACAGATTAGAAGGATGGTAGAAAGGTTTGACCCGTGAGTTAAGGCAAGCAAGGCAACAGAACACTGGTACCACCTCTACTTATGCTGAGCAGACAAATGGCTGAAATACAATCCACCTCCACCTCCACCCTCCACCTCCACCTTCTCCAGTACCACAAGTGCCTCCACAACCAACTTTATATAGAGACAACACATTAATGTTGATAAAGAATTTAAGAAAATGAATCCCCCAAGGTTTCAAGGGGGTATAAAGCCACTAAAGGCAGAAGCAGGGTTCTTGAAATGGAGATGTTATTTGAAATCTTTCCTAGTACCGACACCCTAAGGTGTCATTGACAACATTTACACCGGACAACCGATGCTCGTAGGTGGTGGATGATGATTCAAGAAGGTAATCTGGGTTTGAGGTGGGCTAGGTTTTTGGAATTATTTATGACAAGCACTTTCCCTTAAGTGTTCGAGATCGCACGACCGTAGAATTCCAGACTCTGACATAGAAACAGTAACTGAGAATGATCGTCTTCATTGAGTTGGCTAGGTATGCACACTCAACACTGTATATATCGAATAAAAAAAGCCAGAAGTTTGAGAGTGGGCTTCGTGGACCAATACAAGATCCGTTAATACCGCTCAACATGCTGGCTTATGTTGGTATTAGACAAAGCCATCCTAGCAAAAGCTAACTGAACAGATCAGAGTTAAGGAAAGAGTTAGAGAAAGTGACATAATTATGATATCATCGAGTACCATTAATGCCAAAAAAAGGTGAATGTGGGTAGTTCAAGCAACTCAAATCAAGAAAATGGTACTGGGACGACATGCACAAGTTACAGGAAACAACATTTGGGAGTTTGTCATCGGGCATCTGGAGCATGTTTTGAATGCAATGAGATAGGTCATCATGTTAAGGACTGTCCAAGACAAAGATTAAGGATGGTAAGAAAGTGAGAACACCTGAGTTCTGCACAGAAAGGAAATGTTGGGAAATGACAGATGAGGCAAGGTAGAGGCTTTGCAATTAGTGCCAGGGGACACTAAAAGCATTGAAACAATAGTGTTAGGTATACTTCCTATTTTGCACTCAAGATGCATATATATTGATTGATTCAGGTTCTACACATTCATTTGTATCTGCCAAGTTTGCCGAGAAGTTAGATAGAGAACTAGAACCCTTGGTTATTTATTATCTGTCTCTACTCCATCCGGAAGAACTATCATTGTTGCATCCATTTATAGAGCATGTGTTGTTTATGATTGAGAATGTGAATCATTAGTTGATTTGATGCCTTTGAACATGACTCATTTCGATGTTTATATTGGGAAGGATTGGTTAGTAGCAATCATGCATCCATTAATTGCGTTTCTAAAAGTGTCACTTTTAGCCCCTGCACCAAGCCAATGTTACATGTTAGGGTAGAGGAGTAGTATCCCCACCTTACTTGATTTCATCCATGAAAGCTTGTAAGTTGATCCAAAATGGATGTCAAGGTTATTTGTGTACTGTACTAAGTAATCTGAATGT
>JAPPVO010004384.1:0-31456 GCA_030407325.1 Camellia japonica | reverse complement strand
TTGCTTGTTGTTTAAAAGCTTTTGCAACAAGCCTTGCTTTATATTATTAATAGTTCCATCCAGTTTAAATTTTTTTCTCAAAACCCATTTACAGCCAATAGTTTTACAACCTGGTGGTAAATCTACTAATACCCAAGTTTTATTGGATAATAATGATTCCATATCATCATTTACAGCCTCGTTCCAAAAAACAGAGTCAGTAGATGCCAAAGCTTCTTGTAAAGTTAATGGAGTTTCCTCCACATTAAAAACATGATAATCAAGGCCAAAATCTTTTTCTAATTTGGCTCTTTTACTCCTTCTAGGTTCAAAAACTACAGTATCTTGGTTTTGTAAAAGAGGAGTAAAGGGACTGGTTTCAGATAAAATATTTTCTTGATAATTTTGACCCCTACCATTTTTAGATTTAAAAGGAAATTTTTCTTCATGAAAAATTGCATCACCTGATTAAAAAATTATTTTGTTTTCAATATTAAAAAATCTATAGGCTGTACTATTTGTTGCATATCCAAGAAAAGCACAAGTGGCAGCTTTCACATCTAATTTAGGTCTTTTAGGGTCCACAAGTCTAACAAAAGCTAGACAACTCCAAACCCTCAAATATCTCAAATTTGGCTTATGCCCTTTCCACAATTCAAAAGGTGTAACTTTTGTTTTTTTATGTGGCACTCAATTCATAACATAACATGCAGTTAAACTTGCTTCTCCCCACAAATTCGAAGTAGCACCTGCTTTAATTAGCATAGCATTTGTTAAATCCGTTAAAGTTTTATTTTTCTTTTCTGCTACACCATTAGATGCAGGTGAATATAGTGGAGTAGTTCATGGATTATTCCCAAAGATTGAGCAAACGAGTTGAATCTAAAATATTCATACTCCTGACCTCTATCACTTCTATATTTTTTAATCTTTTTATCGAATTGATTTTCAACTTCAAGAAGGAATTCTTTAAATTTTTCAAAAGTATCACTTTTATTTTTCAACAAGTATACATAAGTGTATTTTGAAAAATCATCAATAAAAGTGATAAAATCTATTTCCACCACGTGTTAAAATTCCTTCAAATTCATATAAATCAGTGTGAATTAATTCTAACAATTCAGTATTTCTCACCATACTTTTATGAGGCCTTTTAGTTATTTTTGCTTGACTGCAAACTTCACATTTCTCAAACTTATTTGTTAGTCTGGGAATTAATCCTAAACTACTCATGACTTCCACATATCGGCTATTAATATGACACAGACAAGCATACCAAAAATTCATAGAAGACAGCATGTAAACAGAAATATGTGTTTTTTTATTCTCAACATTTAATTTAAACATTCCATCACAGGCATAATCTTTCCCCACAAATATGCCTTTTTTAGTGATTACATATTGGTCAGATTCAATAGTATGCTTGAAACCAGCTTTGTTGAGCAAATAACTCGACATCAAATTTTTCCTCATGGACAGTGTATACAACACATCTTTTAAAACAAGCACAAGTCCAGAGGTAAATTTCAGCTCAACACCCCCACACCCGAGCACCTTGGTTAAACTGGAGCCACCAAGCATAACAGTCATCTCCTCATTAAAAGGAGTGAAATCTTCGAACCAATCTTTATCATAGCAGACATGCCTATTGGCACCAGAGTCTGCCCACCACCCTTCCACAGATTGAACCATAAAAATATCTGTAATCATAGCCACAAATGGTTCCTCGGTAACATTAGCCTGTGCTCGAGACTGTTGTTTCCGAAATTTGCAAGTTCGAGCAATATACCCACTTTTGTCACACACAAAACACGTCACGTTTGTCAGATCTTGTGAAGGGGGTTCTTGGTTCCATTTCTTTTGCCTCGGGTAATTTTTATTTTGTGGCCTTCCAGTATTTTTCCAGATTTTCTTAACTGGCTTCAAGTGACTATTTTTATAAAATCGACCTTTAGGTGAAGTATTTCCAGGAGTTAAATTTACTTTGCAGTGGAATGCTCTTGTGTCATAAGTGCATCTTGTCCTCGTACTTCCTCCTCCATCCGAATCCGTGTGATTAGAGTCTCCAAGAACGTCTCTTTTTGCTTGTGACGCATTGATTTCTGGAACTCTCTTCAAGATGATGGTAGTTTGTCAATAATACCTGCTACAACAAGATTGTCTCCAATTTTGATGCCTTCGGATCTAACTTCAGCCACTAGCATATGAAAATCTTGAACTTGCTTCATCACTGATTTTCAATTTATCATCTGATAGCAGAAAAAACGGCTTGCAGCATATTTTTTAGCGCTTGGCTCTTCAATGTCATATTTATTCTGCAAGGCTTTCCAAATTTTCTTGATAGTGGTGTAAGTAGTATCATAATAATCATAAAATTGATCTGAAAGACAATTCAAAAGATAATATCGACATTTATACTCATCTGTGTTGTATTTCTCGATTTTTTCAAGATGAGCGGCATACTCCTCGTCGGTCATCTCTTCAGTGGGGACTTTGTTCGGATTTTCTCGGTCAAGGTATAGGCCACCTTAAGGAGATTGAGGTAGAAAAGCACATTGCCTTTCCATCTCTTGAAATGGGCTCCCTTGAATCGGAAGGGCTTGTTGAGATCACCGGTATTCTCGTTGGGCTTCTCCAATACTGGCTCCATGAATTTTACTGTTTGAATCTCGTTAAAATTGTTGGTGATAATTACAAATAAAACATCAGAAAATGCAAATAATAAAAATTACAATAACTATTGTAAGGACTGAGGCGCGGGAAATTTGTTCTCTTTAAGGAGATTTAAGCCCTCTGCGGTTAGGCAAAGCCTCACACCGGTGCAGCAGAAAAAACCTTGACTTGTCCTCCCAGGATACAATAGCCCGACTAAGTCGTATGGTTAACCAATACTGCAAAATTGGTTGAACCCTGAAAATCCTAAGTGATTCTTGATTAGATCAAGATTTAGATATTCGTACTCCCAATCATTCAAAACACATAATCTAAATCATCAAGCACTTACAAAAGTGATTTAGATTGTTGTTTTCGAAATAAACAATAAGTCGACACAAACAATTTTTATATGGAAAAACCACAATTGAAGCACCTTCAATTGTGATAAAAAAACCACGGGCGAAACGCCACTAATCAATCCACTGCTGAAGAAAGAAAGATTATAAAGATAACAAACAAATTACCAAACGCATTCAATTTGTCTTCAAACCTTCTGTAAATCTTTCACCAAGCCTTCGTCTCGGAATTGATTAACCTGAAGTTGAATCCACAACTTCACTTGTCGAATCAACGACTACATACAGAATCAAACTCCTTTGAAACTCCACGCTCGAATCACCGAATTCCACCGAAGAAGAACACTCTTGAATATAACCAATCAATCTCCTTGATATATGCTTACCAATACATGAGTTTAATACTCACTCAAATCATCAACGAACTCACAAAAAACTTCAGAAGAAAACCTCAAAAGAAACCCTAAGACCCTTAAAGAAGATCTAGGAAAAATAACCCTAGAGTTGAACTAACAAGCAAATTTATAGAAGTAGAGATCGCGCAGTCCGCTCGAGCGTGGGAATGGACGCTCGAGCGGGGACTCTATATCGCGTGTTCTAACCCAGGATTCAGGCTCGAGCGAAAGATCCCACACTCGAGCGTAAAAACACATCACTCAGTATTTTTTGTAGAAACGCAGACACGCGAAATACTGTGAGTGTGTAACCTCCGCTCGAGCGGCCATTTCCCCGCTCGAGCGGGAAGAACAAAACTGGAAAATTACAACTTTGATTACAAACTAGGTTTTTCCATGGATTTTGCAACAAGGGTCCTAACAATCTCCCCCTTCGTCAAATCCCGGACAAAACCATTCTAAACAACTTTCCTAACAAAACCAAAAACAAACACCAAAGACCATGCACTTCTTGGACCATGTCTTTGAACAATCCACCTGGAAAAAAAAAACAAACCACACAAACCAACCAAAATTGTGGAACTATATAAATAACCAAATATAAAATATTTGAGAAACATTTCTAAATCCAAAAATAATATCCAATCTGCATGCACCAAGTATCAGTATCTAAAATATCCCCAAAAACAAACAAGTATAAAAGCCAAGATAACAATATACCCAAAACAACAAATAACAATATACCCACTCCCTCTTTTTGTCCGGGAGAGAACAAAAACAAGATAATCAAAAGTCCAAGAAAAAAGATCTGTGTAAGAAAAGAACTAGCAAAAAACATGTCTAGACATCACGGAGCAGGCGGCTGAGACTGGAGCAAGGACTGCATCTGGAGTAAAGACAGGATCTGAGACAAATGAGTAGAGGACTGGGCCACAGACTCCTCAATGCAGCAGAAAGAGGCCTCCAACGCAGTGAGCCGAGCATCGGCAGTAGTCTCGAGATCCGTGAGCCGGCCCTCGAAAATATCCCTTCGTCCCTCGAGTCGATCAAAACGTGAAACAATAGACTGTTCGAAATACTGGAGCTGGCCCCGAACAATACGGACTGGAAGTGGCTGCTCCTACTTACCAACAGCATCACCGGCAACAGCTACATCGAACTCAGCCTTCTCTGCCATAGCAGCAGCATCACTTGTACTTGTACTGGAACGACCCACCCCAGTAGAAACCCCCCAAACATGTGACTGACTCTAGGAGACAGTTTTATTAGTTAAACGCCGGGATGGGGAAGCCTATTCATCATCGTCATATGAGGGAACCTCAAATTTGGCAAGAAGCCTGTTAATGAGGCATCCATAAGACAGACCAAGGTTGTTACGTTCAAATGCAGCAACCATCTTTTGGATATTCAAAGTAGCAAGGTCAATGGAACGATTGAGAGCTATACACTGAAGAACAAACCTTTGTTCTTGATTGATTTCTGAGCTATGGGTAGTCACTATAATGTTGGCATACACGATTAGATTTAGTAACCGAAAATGGAGTAGAAGCTCATTTTGTCTGATCAGTGCCCCAGAGAGCCAAAGACGAGAGGTACCACATAGAGCAGTGGCCACCTCATTGAAATCACAAGTCGGTCGCACATGAAAATGATAGAAGATAGAGAAGAGTTTACTAATTCCTAATAGTTCTCGAATAATATAGTGGTGACTGTGATTGACTTGGACCGGACCCAAGTCTTGAATGACGGACCAATGTCATCAAGACTCTCCATGTTACAATAAAATTCACGAACCCAACTAAGGTTTTGAGGTCCTGAGAAAGGGAGAACAGAATCCTCACCCAAAAGATCAAAAAAAGGACGAATATGGATAGACTCAAAGGTGTTGGGTTGAACATTGCATTCAAGATGAATGGTTCGGGACGGATAGAACTCTCGAAACAACTTGGCTTTCTCAGCCGAGGGAAATCGATCGGAGTTAAAGAAGGGTCGAGAGGCAGTGGACTTCCTTCTTTTGAAAGAAGATATGACTAAACCAAGAACAGACAAAATAAAAAAAACACAACCCCCAACCCAAGACAAAAATTAAACCAAAAGAGGGAAAATAAAACATTAGTAGCACAGTCAAATCTATCAACATGAGTCAGGCAAATAAAGCTATAAAGCAATATGGTCAATGCGGAGTAAGCCCAAGAGAACAAAATGCAGCAGAGATGAATCATGGTAAGCAAGACAGCCATATCAAAAAGAACAAATAGACTCAATGGAAAACATTGATACATACGACAGTAATAGACCTTAACCCATCATAATATGCCAAAGACTCAATAAAACAGGACAAGATGCACACGACTAATAAGACCCAACCTATATGAATATGAGTGAAGGATGAAATATTAGTGAAAACAAAAATAACTACGAAAATAATCATGAAAACAGAGATGAAACAGAAGATGGACATACCTTAGGTGTGCAAGAAGAACAGAAATCAGCAATGAAAAGGCCAAGGAAGACAATGCACAGAATCGCCAAGGAGCCCTAGGAGAGAGAATGAAATTTGGAAAATGATGGTAGATGGTGGAAGTGAAAAATGATAGTAGATGGTTAAGAGACTTAACATCACCCATGATATACTAGTATAGGTCAATTCCTCTGAAAAAGTACAAGAAACACTGTTAGCTATCCATAGAGAACTTTGATCACTTGTGCGGAAACCCCCGCAACAGTTTATCTCAAGGATGTGTACAGAATGAGATCATGAAGTTAATGAGTATGGGCATTCAGAATGGGCTATGAACAATGAACAAAGAAGTCTAGCTTGCAGCATAGAAAGAGTTCATATTTTTCTAAATGCAGTGATGACAGGAATTCAAGAGAATGAGATTATAGCAACCAAGTATACAAAAAAAACAATCATACACACCTCCTCCAGAACAGATAACACCCTAACAACTGAGCACTACACCCAAGGTCTTTCTGAGGTACTCAAACCTAAGAAGATCAAGGGGTTTTGTAAAAATATCAGCTTTTTGATACTCAGTGGGAACATGTTCAAGAACAACAAGGCCCTCTTCTACTAACTCTCGAATAAAATTGTGACGAATGTCAATGTGTTTGGTGCGAGAATGTTGGACAGGATTTTTTGAAATGTTTATGGCACTTGTGTTATCATAGAAAAGAGTGAGAGTGTTCTGATCTATCCCATAATCATGAAGCATTTTCTTCATCCACAGCATTTGTGCACAACAACTCCCTGCAGTAATGTACTCAGCCTCAGCAGTCGAAAGGAGATGGCATTTTGCTTTTTGCTATGCCAAGCAACCAAATTATTCCCAAGGTAAAACACACCCCCGAATGTACTTTTCCTATCATCCACACCCTGCCCAGTCGGCATCAGAAAAACCAATAATTTCAGCTGTAGTATCAGTAGAAAACCAAACCCCATACCCCAATGTCCTATTAACATATTTAATGATGTGTTTGACCGCAAGAAGATAAGACTCTTTAGAACTGGCTTGGTAACGGGCACAAACACCTACACTACACGCAATATCAGGATGATTGGCTGTGAGGTAAAGAAGACTCCCTATCATACTTCTATAAAGGGTAGGATCAACATCAATACCAGGGAAATCTTTGGAAACGTGAAGATTGGTGCTCATGGGAGTAGGTGCATGTTTGGCAGACTCAAGACCAAACTTTGACACAAGATTTTTGGCGTACTTAGTTTGAGAAACAAACATATCCGAAGGAGACTGTTTAATTTAAAGACCCAAGAAATAGGACAACTCTCCCATCATGCTCATCTCAAACTTATGTGTCATGCAATTCGAAAAATATTTCACAAGATGATCAGCAGTGGATCCAAACACAATGTCATTAACATAAATTTGAGCAACAAGAATATGAGACTTATCCACACTACCCCTTTGAAAGTCATTATCAAGAAGAAATGTAGTAAGTCTATCATACCAAGCCCGAGGGGCTTGTTTCAACCCATAGAAAGCCTTGTCTAACTTGTAGACATGGTTTGGACATTTAGAGTTCTCAAACCCTTTTGGTTGCTCAACATAAGCCTCTTCTTTCAAGTACCCATTCAGAAAGGCACTTTTCACATCCATTTGATACAATTTGAAACCAAGAAAACATGCAAAACCAAGTAAAATACGAATAGATTCAAGACGTGCAACTGGGGCAAACGTCTCATCATAGTCAACACCCTCTACTTGTGTGTAGCCTTGAGCAACCAACCTGGCTTTATTTCTAACCACAGTACCATTCTCATCAAATTTATTTTTAAAGACCCACTTGGTACCTATCACATTCATGTCTCTAGGTCTGGGAACTAAAGTCCAAACATTGTTACATTCAAATTGACCTAATTCTTCATGCATAGCATTGACCCAACTATCATCTAGTAAGGCCTCTTTAATATTCGTAGGTTCAATTAATGAAACATAACACGTATGAGATACCTCATCCCGAATCTGTCTTCGGGTTTTCATTTGATCCGATACACTTCCAATCACATGTTGAACTGAATGATTTAGTTTCACCCTTGCAGATGGTTTGAACTCAAGACTTGCGGTGACAGAAGCATCAGAAATGGTGTCTCTCTGTGCACTCTTTGGACTCTGACTTACCTGTGAGGATGGTGCTGTCTCAACTTCTTGAGCTTGGGCCTCAGCTTCTCTTTGACTTTGTGGTTCAGTATTCAGGATTGGAGACTCACCATTGTCATCCTCATTTATCGCTGGAGTAGGGGAACCTGTGTCATCTATAACCACATTGATTGATTCATTAAAGAAGAAGTTCGCAGGTTATAGACTCGAAAAGCCCTACTAGTGGTTGAATACCCTAGAAAAATACCTTCTTCACTTCGGGAGTCAAATTTGCCCAAAGGCTCTCTATCTTTAAAAATGTAACACTTACTCCCAAAAGTTTTGAAGTATTTTACATTAGGTTTCAATCCCTTCCACAATTCATATGGAGTTTGTAAAGTGCCGGGCCTTAAATACACGCGATTTATGACATAAACAGCAGTATTTAGGGCTTCGACCCAAAACTTTGAAGGAAGTTTCTTACTAAGGAGCATGACCCTAGCTATTTCTTGAACAACTCTGTTCTTCCTCTCAACCACTCCATTTTGTTGTGGAGTAATAGGTGCAGAAAATTCATGCTTAATTCCATGTATATCACAAAAATCCAAAACGAATTATTTTCAAACTCACACCATGATCAGTTCGAATTCTTATGATACGCCCAATGGAAACACTCTGTTCATTTTGGATTTTAAAAACTAAGGCCTGGAAAGCATCAAACGTATTAGATTTTTCCCTTAAAAAAATTTACCCACGAAAATCGAGTAAAATCATCAACAATTAAAAAAATGTATCTTTTACCTCCAATACTTTCAATGCGAATAGGTCCCATTAAATCCATGTGAACCAATTCAAGAGGACGTTTGGTTGTAATGCTATTTACCTTTTTATGGAGGGCACGGGTTTGTTTCCCAAGTTGACATGGTCCACACATATGATTCAGATTCTTACCCAGTTTAGGTACTCCTCTCACAAGCTCTTTGTTGGCTATCTTAGTTAGGTCTTTGAAATTCATGTGACCTAATCTTTGATGCCACAAATCAATGTTACTTATGATAGCTGAGTGACAAGTGAGATCATTAGTAGTAACAATCCCATAGCAGTTATCAGATGTGCTAACCCCATGTAAGACAGTATTTCCCTTTTTATCCAAAATTTCACATTTATTTTTTGAAAACAATACTTCATAGTGGGAATCACACATTTGACTTATGCCTAAAAGATTTGCTTTAAGACCATCAACAAGTACAGCATTTTCAAGCTTGGGAAGACCAGCTACACTTATAGAGCCCTTACCAATGACTCTAGAAGTGCCACCATCTCCAAAGGTAACAATTCCACTTTCATATTTTTCAAGGGAGGTGAAGTAGGATTTGTCACCTGACATGTGACGAGAGCACCCACTATCAAGATACCACATGTGTGAGTCACGTGCTTTCAGAGCAATGTGAACAACTAAACAAGTCAAATCATCTTTTCTAACCCAAATCTTTTTGGTTTTAACAAAATCAGGTCTGGCAATCTTGGTAAATGTCTTGGCGTTGTGAACACCCTCATGAATCTTGGTATTCCGCCTAGACATGTAAGGTTGTCTCCTAACCCAAAAAGTATTCAAATTTCTACCCTTTTGAGACACCTTACCAAACAATTCAAAGCAATAAGGACGAATGTGGCCATACCTACCACAATGATAACAAGTAAAAACAGGTTTTACCTCTATTTTGTTGATCTTACCCCCTTTAGGTGGATGAAGAGATGGATCACCCTAGTCTACCTTCAGCTTTCCTTTTGCTTGAGTCTTCAGGTCATGTGAGCTGTCGCATTACCATAGCCTAGCCCACTTTTGTCATAACCCATTTGTTGAGACCCAAGGATGTCTTTTAATGATTTGGAACCTTTGTTCCACATAGCAATTGTGGCTCTAACAATTCGGAGTTCTTCATCTTTCTGACAAACCATCTGTTCCAATGTAGCTTGTGACATCTCAAGGCTTTCAAGATTCTCTTCATATGTGGAATACACTTTCAGGAGTTCATTCCTTTCAGTTTCACAAGATAGAAGTTTCCCACATAGGTCTTGCCTGTCACTAGAGATCTTGATGATATTCTGCTTTGCTGTTACAAGTTCTCATTTTAGCTTGACATTCTCGCTTTCACATGCTTTGAGGACAAATTCCGAGATTCATCATAAAGCTTTTCGTAAGCTTGTTGTAGATCATCACCATTAATCTCATCATTGTCTTCTGATGTTTCATCATCTTCTTTTTGTTCCTCATTCTCCTTGACCTCATCCAGTCTAGCAACTAAGGCAGGAAATGTGATGGATGGTAGTGAAGATGAATCTCTTCTTTCATGAAATTGGCTCAAAATGTCCCATGCATCTTTAGCCTTTGTGTAGTGAGCAACCCGTTACTGTTCTTCATCAGAAATTACTTCACGAATAGTAATCAGGACTCTCTGATTGCCCGGATTGTCAGTACTTTCAGCATCCTCTTCAATGGCTTGCCAGCCTTCTAGGTCGGAAGCTCTTAGAAACGCCCTTATTATGATCTTCCAATACAAGTAATTGCTCCCATCAAAAGTGGGAGCATGATGCAGATTCTGACCACAAGCAAATTCCACTGGCTTCGGAAGAGGTTGTGTGAAAGTAGACCAAAATGTCATGAAAGCACTATCCCGTCTTTACCAGATTCAGTTTCTTCGGGTTCTTGCTCTGACCCGCTTTCATCATCCCAAGTTACTGTGTAGACTTTCTTCCGATTCTTTTTCGAAGGACATTCAAGGGCAATATAACCAAACCCTTGACATTCATAACACTTGACCCCTTGCCCCTTTACAATCTTCTTTTCAGTTTTTGGAGCAAGTTTTGGTGGAAAAGTTTTGGGTTTATCATTACTCTTGTCTTTTGAAATAGGGTCTCTGAAATTAGGCTTCTTTTTCTTTAAATTTTTTTTGAACTGTTTAGTAAACATAGCCGTTATCTCAGACTCTAAATCAAACTCAGTTTCAGGAGTTTTTGCAGTCTTATGAGCATTAGTGAAAGCCACACTATCTTTTTATTTTTTCTTAGAAATCTGGTGGGCTTCATAAGTCTGCAAGTTTCTAACCAACTGATCAAGCTTGAGGGTATCAACATTCTGAGCCTCCTCAATGGCTGTCACTTTTGATTAGAACCTCTCGGGTAATGACCTCAAAATTTTTCCAACAACTTTAGCTTCAAGGATTTCTGCACCGAGTGTAAAATAGGAATTCACGATGTCATTGAGTTTAGCATAGAAATCATCAAATGTCTCATCATCACACATAAAAAGGGTTTCAAAGGCAGAGGTGAGACGTTGAAGTTTTGACCTTTTAACAGAAGTAGTACCTTCGTGAATTGTTTCAAAATGTCCCAAGCCTCTTTTGCTACCTCACACGTGCAGATACGACGAAATTCTTCAGGTGTGACGGAGCAAAAAAGGGAATCGAGAGCTTTACTGTTCCAACTCGAGTTTTGATAATCGGTTGTGTCCCATTTATCAAGGGGTTTGGAAATATCAATACCATTAATGGTGAAAATAAGTTCACTCCACCCATAGATCACGCAGTGCCAAACTTTCTCATCGATGGATTTTAAAAACGCTCTCATACGAGATTTCCAATAAGAATAGTTTGTACCATCAAGTAATGGAGGTCTATGGGTCGAGTTACCTTCATGAATTGAATGCATATCACCAATCACACAAAATCACACTCCTATAGTTTTGATAAAAACAAAGAGTGACCTGCTCTGATACCAATTGAAAATACTAAGTGATTCGTGATTAGATCAAGATTCAGATATTCGTACTCCCAATCATTCAAAACACACAATCTAAATCATCTAGCACTTACGAAAGTGATTTAGATTGTTGTTTTCGAAATAAACAATAAATTGACACAAACGATTTTTATGTGAAAAAACCACAATTGAAGCACCTTCAATTGTAATAAAAAAACCACGGGCGAAACGCCACTAATTAATCCACTGCTGAAGAAAGAAAGATTACAAAGATAACAAACAAATTACCAAACGCATCCAATTTATCTTCAAACCTTCTGTAAATCTTTCACCAAGCCTTCGTTTCGGAATTGATTAACCTGAAATTGAATCCACAACTTCACTTGTCGAATCAACAACTATGTACAGAATCAAACTCCTTTGAAACTCCACGCTCGAATCTCCGGATTCCACCGAAGAAGAACACTCTTGAATATAACCAATCAATCTCCTTGATATATGCTTACCAATACATGAGTTTAATACTCACTCAAATCATCAAGGAAAACTCACAAAAAACTTCAGAAGAAAACCTCAAAAGAAACCCTAAGACCCTTAAAGAAGATCTAGGAAAAATAAC
This sequence comes from Camellia japonica, assembly GCA_030407325.1. Classification (NCBI taxonomy): domain Eukaryota; kingdom Viridiplantae; phylum Streptophyta; class Magnoliopsida; order Ericales; family Theaceae; genus Camellia; species Camellia japonica. Next base: position 19,092 of record JAPPVO010004384.1, on the reverse strand, counting down.
CCTAGAGTTGAACCAACAAGCAAATTTATAGAAGCAGAGATCGCGCGGTCCGCTCGAGCGTGGGAATGGACGCTTGAGCGGGGACTCTATATCGCATGTTCCAACCTAGGATTCACGCTCAAGCGGAAGATCCCACGCTCGAGCGTAAAAACACATTACTCAGTATTTTTTTGCAGACACACAAACACACGAAATACTGTGAGTGTGTAACCTCCGCTCAAACGGCCCTTTCCCCGCTCGAGCGGTAAAAACAAAATTGGAAAATTACAACTTTGATTACAAACTAGGTTTTTCCATGGATTTTGACAACAAGGGTCCTAACAAACCCAAAGCTTTACACATACACTCTTTTTTATTTGCTTGATAATCTCACAAATAAGAAACTTGAGCTACAATAAGAGAGGTGAAAGGCTCAATTTATAGGAGAGGAAAGTTTGGTCACCAAGAAAGGGGTTAACTTGGAGGAAAAGTATAGGAAAGGAAATTGATGGGAAATTCCTTGGAGGTGAGAAAACTTGGTGGGAAATTTCCTTGAAGGCTTGGTAGATAAGAATGAAGACTTGACTTTGAGATTTGGTGGGCAAGTTTTCTTAGAGGAAAAGAAATGATTAATTAGGAGAACAAGTTATTTGGAACCCAATCATATAATATAATTTATAACACATTATAATATTAAAATATGTGTTAACAAAAATGAATATACAAATTGATGATATGAAGAAACAAATTGGCAGAGTAAAGGGATTAATAAACTTATGTTTGCATGCTGTGATCTGCGTGGATGGGTGAAGAACCCCCAACGAGTCCATCATATTTTTTTTATAAATATAATTGGGTGTCCTGATGACTCAAGTTTTGTATAACATTTATATTTATAATTGATAGCACTTATATTTATAATTCTGTGTTTATTTTATAGAAAAATTGAAAGAAAAATTTGTTTGGTACTTTTTATGAATAGGTAAACAATTTCTAAAAAATACAAAACTTTGTAAACAAAAAAAGAGGTTTTTATTTGTTTTGAAAATAAAATTTTAATCCTTTTTCCTTTCTCTACCAGCCACCACATTTCTCCTCTAGTCACCGCCCACCAGTGGCGAAACCAGAAAATTAATTTAGAGGGGACACTTACTAATTATAATAATTTTTACAAAAATATTTCACGTAAATTTTTTACGATTGATTTCAGGAAACATCAAGAAAAAAAATATTATTTGTAACTATTGTATCATGGATAATACAAAAAAAAAATATGGATATAAGCCTTAAAATAAATTATATAATGATAAATTATTTTTTGATACAAAATTTGATTAAAAATTCAATATAATAATAATACCATGTCATCACTAGTATGTAACATCACCCACTAATAGTAAATAAACGCATAACTAGTGAACCTCACATGTCAAATGTAACTAACAATCTAATAAATTTCATATCTTTATAGTGAGATTATTTACACTTGCATATCACTAATAATGACATCGTCGTTACATTCAAAAAATTTCATAGCTAATATAGTTTATTTATAATAGTCTCTTCATTTTCAATCAAAACAACCATTATTGTTTTCATAATTTTTAAAATATCATTGACATTTCACTCTAATAATATTTTTGTAATTTTTTATTTAATTTTTTTTTATGTTTGCAAAAAAAAAATTCTCAAAATCCAGGGGGGCACGTGACTCCCCGGTCACATGCTCCCTCCGCCCCTGCCACCCACTAACTACCCCATATCCGGTGAGTCCTTCCATTGTCAACAACCACCTACAACAAATCTCCCTTACCTCTGACTATCAATGATCCCATCCAACCACCACCTCCGCTCTCTAGCAAGCTACTTTACTTATTTTCAAATTAAAATTTTAAAGTATATATATATGTACTAAGGCCAAGTTTGACATATAGTCAAAAAGTCAAAAAGTTACTCAAAATGTTAAAAAGTTAACACTATTCACTAAAAGTCAACAATTACGGCTGCACAACTCCCAAGTCGAATTTTTTCCTACAAATCAATTTTTACAATTTTTCATTACATATTTTTCCATAAAAAGTCAAAAAATTAATCCAAACATCCATATTTTCAACCTTCATTTTTTAGTCCAAAAAGACAAAAAGTGCACTTATTTAGGACACCCCAAATAATCCCTAAATATTTTATTTTATTTTTAACAAAAATAAGCATAAATTACATGTCTACTTACAAAATAATAAATTATAAACATCCTTAAACAGCACCTTAATAATTATTATTTACTATACAAATTAATGTAATTTTTTTAGGTTGTTGAGAGATTATATATGTTTTGTTTTGTTTATTTATTTACTTTTGGTTTCCTGTTGGGAAAATCCTTAAAAGTCATTTCCTGTCTCTGTCTTGCCAGTTTTTATGCAGATGGAGTAAATGTGTGAAGCAATCGTGCTACATTCACATAAAAATTGCTTATAAAAGCATCTTTTCATAAGGTACAGCTTGTCTCAAGTTGAGATCAAGATTGGACCCGTCCAGTTTAATTTATGGGATCTATTTTTTAAATCTGTTTTGATAATCTGAATCGTTCAATGTGTAGAATTCGTTGAGTATTACATGCTTGTAAAAAATCACGTTGATCGGATATCAATAGTTATGTGATCAAATCAGTTTTGTATAAAAAAAAAAATGGACGGTGAAACAATTAACGGCTGATAAAAAATTATTTTGTTCACATAGCTATCGATATCCGATCAACGTGATTTTTTACAAGTATATAGTACTCGACGAGTTTTATACATTGAACGGTTCGGATTATCAAAACGGGACCCATAGTGAGCCCCCACAGGCTCAACAGCACGGTCCAGTCCAATCTTAGACTGGACCAAAGCCACTGCCTTTCATAAACTCTAACCGGTAAAATTTATTCACTTACTCTGTAAGGTTAAATTTTTACCCATTAAAGTGTATGAAGCGGCACTTCTGTAGAAAATTATGCGGGAATTGATTATTTTTCACGTGTGAAGGGTTTTGTTTTCTTTCACGAGTAATAGTTAGCTTTCCTCTAGTTCAATAATTTAATTACATGCTTAAGGTAAGTTTGGAAACTTCAAAAAATAGTTAAAAATTCAAAAATTGTAGAAAAAAGTTAAAAAGATTCTTTTTCTTCTCTATTTTTTTGCATTTTTTTTTTTTTTTTGTAAAAAGTCAAAAAATATCGTAATCGTACTAATTTTTTTCACCGCATATTTTAGTCAAAAAAGTTAAAAAATTACTAACAAGTGCCCCCTATACATTGTTTAATGTTGAAAAATATGTAAAAAGTGTTTTGAAAATATGTGAAAAAGTACATTGATTTTAGTAAAAGTACATTAAATTTATAAAATAAAAAAATATATATATCTTGCTTTCTTTAATTTTTTTTGTCATTTACTTATACCCTAGGAACACTTGTTAACATTATTAAAATAATTTATTTCCAAACCAACCCTTAGTTTTAAAGACAGTGGGCCCATTTTGGGCCACCTTAGTGATTGTAATCAAAATGTTTTAATATTTGTTAACTATTTAAAAAATTAAATTGATTGCATGTCATTAATTATATCTCCGTATATCATATATGTTTTTAAAATTTTCTAAATTATACTTATCAATATTCACTTTATTAAAAAATTATGTGATCAATCAGTAATTACTGATATCCAATTAATTAATTTTTAAAATGAATAATTAATTTGACAAACTCTGAAAAAATAAACATTTCAAATCACTGAAATAGTCTTAGATTGCATCCACATCACCCAAAAGTGAACCCTAAAATCTAATTAGTGAACTAAAGAAAAGTCTCATCGTCCAAAATATGTTAATTACCATCCTTTAAAGCTACATCTTACCGAGGCTTCTTTTTTGGTGTAATCCCATGCTACCTTCACTATCTAAAAAAAAAGAGAAATAAAAAAAGCTACATCTTACCAAACACAAATATTAACAAAACACAGCATAAATAAATACATTACGACTTTGGCAATAATGGTTATTAATCAGGGTGAGGGTGGTCCATGAAATTAATTGAACTTTCGGTGAAAGCTGTGCATGAAATGAGCTGAGACCATGTGTGTGTGACTGTTTAGAGTGTTGTCATCTGATATGATTTCTCTTTTTCTTTTTTTACAATGTTAGGCCAATTCAGTAATTGCAGCAGAGTTGCACAACTCTTAAAATTCTATTTTTACATAAAATTTCACAAGATTGATATGATAATATTATTATTATAAATAAATTCATTTTTAATGGTATTTTATTTTAAAATAAAATATTCTCAATGAGACACGTCATTATATATGAAAATTATGTATTAATTTTTTATTTGTATAACATTACTCATTGTTTAATTATCAATTTCTAGATGAACCCATCAACCATAAATTGTTGGACCCATCAAACTTGTAATTCAACAATATGGGACTCAGCAAAAAATAAATAAATAAATAAATAAATAATAATTTCGTAATTTTTAGTTTGGATAAATTAAACTTACTTTCCTTAAGGTTTGAAAATAAAAATTAGTCTTACACTTTTGATATAATTATATTGGTTTGTTTTAAGAATTTAGATAACAGTTAGACATTTTGCATTAGATTAGGTAGTACATATTCAAAAAAATATTTAAAATTTAAATTAGGTAGATCAAATTCATCCTAAATATATTTCACACCTCATGAAATTTAAAGCTATATTGTACATTTAGATTTGAGTATTTTTTAGGTAATTAGCATTTATGTTAAAATAAAAGTCAACTAGGTTCCTTTCCCTTTTCCTAATATTCACATCTATCCATTGCAATTTTTACTTTTATTTATTTATTTTTTTATCGGTAAAGAAAAATTTCATTGCAATCTTTACTTACGGGTGAGAAATATATTTCTCTAAATTATCTTATTTTCCTTAAGGTTTAAAAAAAAATTAATTTCACACTTCTATCTATCTATATATTATATAAGCAAAAGGGGATTTTCATGAGTAATGTGGGAGTTCTAAAACCTCATAATAAATTTGTGAATTTATTGAATTAAAAAACAAATTTAAAAAGTAGGATTGGCTAATCCATTAAATAATAGTTTTCAAAATATTAATAATTTCATAATTTATAGTTTTTAAAAGGAAAGATAAAAAATATTACATATCTTTCCAATCTAATCCTCTCCCATTGATTTTTATTTTCTTTAAAAAAAATGAAAACTTGTTTCTTACTATATTACTATATTATTCATACCATATGTAACTACTCTCAAATCTTTAAAATTCATGATAAAAATTAGGAACCTTCAAAATAATTTGATTTAATTACACATATTTAATTTCTTTTTATACATTTTTTTTTCTTTTTTGATTTGTTTTGTATACTCATATGTACTAATATTTGTGCCCAAATTATAAATTTTCTAATACATGTGATGGGTGTGAAAAAAATTAAATGTGTGTGATTAGAAGCACCATTCATATTAGCCTCATTCATTGATTTTGTTTTTAAAAAAATTATATATCTCATCAATTCAATTGTTTAGTTAATGGATTTTCGCACTACTTATATTGTAAATTTTTAGCTTTTTACGAAAACATGTGTAGAAAAGTAGAGAGTGATATGGCAAGTTATAATAACTTTTTGATTTTTTGGGTAAAATTTCAATTTGTCAAATGAGACAAATTTTTTAGTGTTTTTTATAATGGTAAATTCATTTCACAAACAATTAATTATTTTTAAAAGGGTCATTTTTCAAAAAGTCGTATTCCTAATTGTTATATTCCATTTAACCCATCTTCTTTTTTAATATTCCATTAGGTCATGTTTAGAATAATATAACCAAATCATCCTTCTAACTTTTTATGCATGTTTCCATTTCAAAATCAATACACAATAAAAAATAATAACAGTTCTTCATTACATGAAGAAAATCTCTCATTTATTCCATGGAGAAAATCTCTCTTTATTCCAGAGAGAATCTCTACATTTTAGGAATAAAATCTTTCTCTTATTCCATAAAGAAAATATCTCCCTCATTCTATGAAAAAAAATCTCTCATTTATTCCACAGAAAAAATCTCTCACATTCCTAAAATCCTAAATCGTCTACCTTTTGAAAATCTCTGACTAAATGTTAATGTAAACTTTCATATTATAAATGCATGCTGGTAAATAATATTCCCTCATAGAACCATACACTGCAAACATTTACATTGTTTGTGCTAGTACATGACTATTTTTTAATGTGAATATTAACATTAATGTGATTTGTTGTGAGTAATGCATAGTTAATGTTGTCATGTTATTTTGGTATTATAGACACTGTGAATATTCATATTGTTGGTAATTGTTTGTTATTGTGTGCATATAACCATTCACTTGGTGTGCATTGTGTTAATTGCAATGTTGATGTGAATATTCACATCTCTATGTTATATTATTAAGATGCACAATATGTTGTGACCAATATATTACATTGTTATTTACACTTGCATGACTATTTTTAAATGTGAATATTAACATTGATTAAAGATGTGATAATCACAACACCAATGCAAACTTTCACACCATGTAATAATCATGTAAAAATCATGAAAATTCGTACAATAATGTAACAACCCTCGTCCTGATTACCGATAAACTACTGAATTAGCTACTGGTTACTGCTAAACCGAACTGATAATGACTGATAATTGAATTAAGTGAAGTACTGAATAAACTGATTGAAATCGAAACTGAAATTGAATAAGTTATCTATTGAATTGTATATTGCATCTGATTGATTACCTGTTTGAATTTATGTGTTTAAACTGCTAATTGAAGGCCTTATCGGCGGCCGAATTAGGAACCGTTTAGAGTTTTGGGATCAGTAGAATATTTGTGATTTAATGGTATATTTATTTAAAATGTGATTAGGAATGATTAAATTAGATTAAATATTGATTTAATTGGCAAATTTAACTTATTTACCAAATTGCCACCTTTAGTGGACCTTTGTTTATCATTCTCATTTGAGCCTTATACACTTGGAGACATATCTTCATCAGCCTTCTTGTTGCCTCTAGCCGACCAGAACTTAGAGAGAGTGAGAGACATTTGAGCATGGACTCATCTTGTGGATTTAGCTTGGAGAATTTGTAGAAATTGTTAGAGAATTGCCAAATTGGACTCTTGAACCTTGAGATTGAAGACTTAGGTAAGAAAATCCATCTTCTTCTTGTTGTCTTGAGCTTCATCTTGCATGTTCTAGGCTTCATTGTAGAATCAAGCCATGATTTAGTGCATAGAGGTTGATTTATGCTTGAATTCATGCATGCATGGCCATTTTGGTGCATTTTGAAGTGAAATTCATGATGGATTGTACATGCATGCTCATGTTTCTATCAAAGTCCATGTTTTCATTTTGTTTTCCAACCATTGAGCTCATTAGAGCAAGATTTGAACCTTGATTTTGGTTTAAAGTTCATGCATTGCATGTTTTGAAATTGTTCTTGGAAATGGGTTTGAATGTTGGATTTAATTGACTCACCTTTGGGGCTTGAATTCACAAATTAGCTTTTGAAACTTGTTATTCATTGTTTTGGGGTGTATTTTCCAGAATTTGGGCCCAAGAGGTTGAGTTTTGGGTTATTGAATGCTTGGTTCGAACTTGGAAGACAAATCTGGAAATTCCAGATTTTGCTTCTTCGCTCGAGCGAAGGATTCCTCGCTCGAGCGAGCACCTTTATTCAGGGCTCCGCTCGAGCGAGCATCGAGCGTGGTATCGCGCGTAAAAATCTAGCAACCAGTACTTTTACTGTTTCATCAGACCGCTCGAGCGAAGGATTGGTCGCTCGAGCGAAGCCTTTGATTTTGCAACCTCGCTCGAGCGAAGGAAGGCTCGCTCGAGCGAGACCCCTGTTTTCAGCAACTTTTGAAATATGCCTTCTAATTGTATTTTTGCATCATCATCTCATCCTAGGCATTCTTAGGCCTAGTTTAAGACATCTTAATGAGGATTTAGACGTAGAACCACACCGAGGAAATTTAGGGATTTAATTATCATCCTTCCCGACTGTGAAACTTAGTGTGTGTTCTATGTGTTAACTGTTTAGGGTTGGCTCTCGGGGACGCGCTCTAGCTGCTATTAGCCCAATCTCTGTGAGTAACAGTTGTATAAAGATATGTTCAAAAATGGTTATCTGATTATCAACTGAACTGTTTACTGAAATGTAATTATTTACTGAATGAATGTATGTCCTTTATTTCTGAACTGTATTGTGGCATCCTTAGCAACTACTGTTACTGACTGTACTGTTACAGAGATCTCTGTCGGTTCCCTTGTGGAATCATACTGTTTACTGAATGACTGGCCATCATTACTGTTCGGTCTTTAAGACCTACTGTTTACTGTTATGCTAATGGATGTACCACATAAGACTGTATAACTGTTCTGATTGAAAGACTGGAATACTGTTTAATGAACTGTTTTCGTTACTGTAAGGACATTACATTCTTAACCTCTTTATACGTTATGTTATTCACTGGGCTTTAGCTCACTGCTCATATATATATGTAGGTGTGCAGGCACCGGATCAAAGCTAGAGGCGTCGGGGTAGAATCCCAGTTTTGTCAAGCCAGTCAATGTGCCTCACTGCGAGGTTCCGAGCCTGTTATGCTAAGGCTTAGGGGTGTTTTAGTATTTCCCCTTTTTGTACTGTCTCACTGTTTTGTAATGACCGAACGGATTGTTTAGACTGAATGTTTACTGTACTGTTAACGAGGGATTAGGTCCCCGTACTGAATGTTTGTATATGATTGTATAGACCGTACTGTTTTGAACTGTATGAATGCATGAAAAATGTTTTTGGCATACAGATTTTCACAGCTCAATGGACACTAGTTATTTACTGTATTGGCTTCCGCCAGGCCCTGAACTCTGTTGTACTGTATTACTGTTAAGCAGGCCTTCGGTAATCTCGGATTACTGGCCGGTTACGGTACTAAACCCATAGGGCCGGGTTTGGGTCGTGACAAATAATTAGTGATATATGAACGTGAACATTCACATTATGCAACAATCATGTAATCATCAGTCTACATTGCATATCATCGAACCACCACATATTTCTCATATTGAAGTTCACATTACCAAATGCAAAACATTAAAATCTGATAATCTACAACAACAATGACTTTAATGGATGTGCACGTTCACATTCACAAAAATACTCAATCAATAAACATACATATACACGGATATATAGTAACATATCAATCCATTTCGAAACAAAAAGTTGAATCCAACTTTAATAAATTATTGAACAATTCTGAACATTCATCCCTACCAACACATACCTATATGTAGTTGTAAAACAAAAACGGTGTTAACCTTGCCCCTATGATATCTGAATAGAAGAAAATAGAGTTTTGAGCTACAACAATGAAAAAATATAGATTTTGGAACCGTAACAATGAAAGAACATAGAGTTTCGAACTGCAACAATGAAAGAATGATGATAACGACGATGATGATGGTGAGTCCCTTTTGGGTTTCTTCTATTTTATTTCTTTCTTTGATGATCATCATCCAATTCATCTTTTGGAGTTTTTGTTATTTTGTGATTTTCTCCAATTCTCAAATGGGCAAGTTAGAGAGAGAGAGAGGGGAAGTTTCTTTGTGCTACAAGATTCTTTTTTAACTATATTTTCTTGTCAATATTATAATTTAATAATATATATTTAGTTTTTAAAGAAACCAATTCCACTAATTTCAAAACTGTCAAAATAAAAAAAGGTAACAAGAAGATTGCAATTGTATGTAATACTTACTATAAAAAATAGAACAATGGGTAAATTAGTCCTAAAATATTATAAATAAGGAAAAAGGACCTCCCAGGATACAAGTCTAAATATATAGGATTAGATAGAATACAAGAAAACTTTATGGATTCATTGGATTATAAGTCCTCTAAATGGGATTTATAAATAAATCTCTTTTTAAAATATTAAAACATTTTACGTGAAAATTTGTATTAAATAAAAGTTTAATAAAATTTAAATTGAAAATTATGATTTGTTTTGAGATTTCACTATTTTGATCGTATTCTATGCTAAATATAACATTTGTGAACTAACTTAATCTGATCTTAAGGCCTCGTTTGGCAAGAGGCTATTTTAGTCAAAAAGTCAAAAAGTTACTAAAAAAGTCAAAAAGCCAACAACCCATACCAAAAAGTCAAAGATTCTCTTTTCTCTCTACTTTTTGCACATCTTTTCGTAAAAAGCCAAAAAGTCATCCCAAACAACTAGTTTTTTTACATCACATTTTAGCCAAATAGCCAAAAAGTTACTAAATTAGCCTGTTCCCAAACGAGGCCTAAATTTCAGATATAAATATAATTTAATATTAGACATATTTTAAGAATAAATATATAATTTCTTAATTGAAGTTTTAGAATATTGACAACTATATATTCATATTTTTTTATTTTAGTTATAAAAAATTTTACAATATTTTTGCCATTTTAAAAAATAAATAAGTGGGTAATGTGATAGTTGAGTATGAACCAAAATGATTATCTAAAAATTGGTTTAATATATAGCATAAAAATCAATCAAATTCAGTTTATACACTACTTTTAGTATTTGATCCAATATTAGCTCATACCCATCATAACTTAACAAATTATTAAACACAAACTTAAATTGATTATTATTAACTTTTTTCACTAATTGACCGATCAATTTTTAAATCGAGCCCAAGATAGAACTAGAACAAGTTCCATATTTTAGGTCGACCCAGTATTATATAATTTTTTTCATACATAAATATACTTAATTATTTGTGTAAGAATTTTTTTGGAATAAATAAATAAATAAATATGTCAAAAATATACATACATGTTCTTATTTTGGTTATGAAAAATAATCATAATATATTTACCAATTTTAAAAACAAAAAAGTAAGTGGGTTCATTGATCATGAATTGGGTATGAATAAGAATAATTGTCCAAGAATTTAATTGTTGGCATAAAAGTTGATCTTAATCTAACTTCTATACTATTTTTAATGTTTAATGCAGGTACTATCCTCAAATTAATTCATACTATTCAAGACCTAAGAAATTATAATATAATTTAAACATAAAATTTAAATCAATTATTTTTTTTTTTTTTTTGATCGGCAAAAAAATCTTTATTGATGAAAGCAACCAAAAAAGATAGACTACATCAATAAAGAGGAGCTTGGAGCTAGCACAAAGCTCCAAGCGCCAGTTGGTGAGAAACCAATAAAAAGAGAACAAAAGAAGCAGAAGAAAAAAAACACAAAAACCAGAAAGAAAACAACTAAAAAACAGCACACCAGCCAAACAACTTCACCACAAGGCCACCTACAACCAGCAAAATTTTAAATCGATTATTACCAACTATTTATATTAATTGATCAATCAAAATTTTAAATCAGATCCAAAGTATGGTTTGACCTTTGATAGTTTTTTACACATAAATATACTTAACTATTCATATAATAATTTGAAATATAAATATAAAATTTTATCAAAGTTTGAATTTTTTTAATAACTACGTATAAACATGTACATATTTCTTATTTTATTATAAAAAATACTAACATATATTTATTCACCAATCTAATAAATAAATAAATAAATGAGTTAAGTGATTTATGCTTATGCATATACTAAGAGAATTCTCTAATGATTAGGTCATGGTCAAGTTGAGATAAATGTTGAGTTATTTAAATTATGTCACTTTTAGTGTCTGACACAATTATAAATCATTAAATCAACTCTTATTTTTTGTGTTCTTGAATTATGGAATAGGAGAAACTATAATTTTATGCCTAAGTAGACATATTTTTAAAATTTTACAAAATAGACAATGGATAGTTAATAAATTGAAAAATATAATTTATTATATGATTGAGCTATCTCGGACATAAAATAAACTAAATTGCAAAATTTATAAGACAAAATGCATTTATATTTCATTGTAAATATAGTTTTTGTAATTTTATTACAGTTTTTAAAAAATACATTCTACCATAGTTTATTTATTTCTTATAAATAAATTTTTATGTTATTATTTAATTTCAAAATTAATTTTTAATTATTTAGTTAAACCCGTGCATAGCACGGCTATTATGGTTTATAAATAATTTTAAAAAATTACACCTATGCTATAAAGGTCCGTTAAGTAAATGTGAGTAAAATAGAAGAATATGAAAAGAGTCCAATGTGAGATGCCAAAACTAGCAAATGTGAGAAAATCTAAAAATTATACTTGGTAGGTAAATGTTGATTTTCGGAAAGATAAGAGGATAGAGATCACTGGTAGTTTATTGTTTGTTATTTTCATTTTGTTATTCAATTTTTTGATTTAAACAAATTTTGTTAGATTGAATTTCACAAAAAAAAATATTATTATTATTACTATTATATGGAAAACTAAAAAAATGCAATTAGTAAAGAATAATAATAATAATAATAATTGATAATGCAGTTCGTCCCCGGTGGATGGACTGGACCGATCCAAGCTCCTCAAGCCCACGTCCGAGTGGCGAAGCCCACTAGATAACCTGCAAGTAAGTTCAATGGGAAACGGGGTAGTCCCCCAATGAACCCTCCGACGGGCAAGTTAGCAAGTAAGGAGAAGAGATAAAGTATGTAGAGAGAGATTGGAGATAGGAAGCTTAACCTTCTTCTTGTCTTCGATGCTTGCTTATATCCTTTGGTAATCATTTCACTGTCCCTTCCGACGTGCCCACCTCGCCGAAAGCCTGTGCTGTAGCTTACCTTGTTCAGGGTAAGGGAGCGCTGTTCCGATGGGGAGGTGTTGTCGTAATAAATGCTGTGATGGGCTGCATTAATGGTGATGTGTCGTGGTAATAACTTTGCAGATCTTTGTCTGCTGATGTGGCTTGTCCTACACCTGCCACATGTCCGAATGTCATTGGCCCTTCACACCCAGTTGGCCTCCAGCTGTCCTGGACTTTACCAACCGGGTTATGCAATGGGCTCCGAATGGTGGGCTTGGGGTTGTTCACTGTGGGCTGTAGCCTTTGTGGGCCTATCCGTGTCAGTAGTCCCACATTCCCGAGTGCAGCTTCAGTCCAACGAAGGGAATACTTATGCGTAAGGTGAATCCGACCGGGATGGGAGGCCGAGTTGAGGGACCGAGCGGGGAGGCCGACCGTGGGGAGGGACAATCGCGCGAAGGCTGAGCGGGAAGAAAGACCGCGAGGAAGGCTGACCGCGTGAAGGCCGAGCAGAAAGGAAAACCGCGAGGAGGGGCTGACCGCGTGAAGGCCGAGCGGACGAGCCGACCGGGAGGAGGGCGGACCATGTGAAGGCCGAGCGGACGAGCCGACCGTGAGGAGGACGGACCATGTGAAGGCCGAGCGGACGAGCCGACCGTGAGGAGGACTGACCGCGTGAAGGCCGAGCAGACGAGCCGACCGCGTGAAGGCCGACCGTGTGATCCGACCGTGAAGAGGGCTGACCGTGCGAAGGCCGAGCGGAAAGGCGCGAGGCTCAAGAGGTGGCGTGTGAAATGATGATTTGAAGTGGAAAAGACAAGGTAAGGGGAGGAGACAGTGCATCGTGGTTGTATACGTGGCGGTATGTGGGGGGGAAAGTCAGGCGTTGGAGCAGAAATGAAACGATAGGTCACTATGTGTCACGACCCGAACCCGCCCCTATGGGTTAAGGACGTAACCGGCCAGTAATCTTGATATTACCTACGGCCTCAGACCAAAATAGACAAAACTCATCAGAGTAAAGGGGCCAAATGGAAGCAATAATTAAAAACTTTGTCTATAGAGCCGTGCTTATATGCACTTTTAAACAACCATGCGCATATACGTTAATAACTCACAACAAAATACAGTACCACAAATTTCTTTACAGACAGGATCATCTAGAATCAACCATATCAAAATATACACAGGTATACACAAAGTCCTTGCTAACAAGACAAAATGTAAATACGTGACAAACTGGCAAGGATGGGTCTCGTGCATGAGACATAAGGCTGACTCTCCAAAACTCATGTTGTTCTGGGCAGACTTCACTGGGGCCGGGGTTGCTTCTCTTGGCTTACCTACAAACACATGAATGAGCGTGAGCGATAGCCCAGTGAATAATATCAAATACCAAATTTACATAGCATTGTAGAACAACATATTCCGAACGGCCTTGGGCCCAATTCGTAATTCTATTTAATAGATATATATAACTATACGAAATACAAATCAAGTGATTGTAATTCCAAACATTCTGGCCTTTGGCCCATTCAGATTTCCATTCTTATCAAAACGACCTTGGGTCCATTTATGTTCATCAAAACGACCTTGGGTCCATTTATGTTTATCAAAACGACCTTGGGTCCATTTATGTTTATCAAAATGACCTTTGGTCCATTCATGTTTATCAAAACGACCTTTGGTCCATTTATGTTTATCAAAACGACCTTGGGTCCATTCATGTTTATCAAAACGACCTTTGGTCCATTCATGTTTATCAAAACGACCTTTGGTCCATTCATTTATCCATGTCAGACTTACATCCACAATCCCAATTAGCAATTCATAAAGCTTATAAGGGAATAAACAATTGGACATTCACAAGCATTCAAATATCGATATTACTCACAGTGATCGGCTTATAGATTTGCCCTGGAGCTTGACCCTACACATCACATAACATATACGGGTCACAAATAACTCAATCCGTTCTTTAATTTACATACTCCTCTTTAGGCTTTATTCTTATCTCATTAACTCATTTACAATGCTTAACATATGCCTAAGAGTGCTTACAAGTGAAAGAGAACAGAAAACAGGACACAGAATGCAATTTCAGAATTTCAGAATTTCAGGTCCCCGCTCGAGCGTAGACTTCCCCGCTCGAGCGGACCCTTAAGCCTGCAAAAGTACTGGTTACCTCAAATTCCCGCTCGAGCGTGAACTCGAACGCTTGAGCGGACTGCCTGTCTACATAGCTCCACGCTCGAGCGTCAACTTCCCCGCTCGAGCGGGAACCATGTTTGTCAAAAGTGCTGGGAGCACGATTTTCCCGCTCGAGCGGCACTTCCCCCGCTCGAGCGGACACCAAAAATCTGGGTTTCCCAGATTGAGTTCTTGAGCTCCAATTCGATTTTCAACCAATAATTCATGCATGTTATGGCTCAAAATTCACATTTACACATGCTAACATGCTACCAATACAAGATTACAACATTAGGGAGCTCAATTCCTTATATCATTTACATGCATGTCTCCAATTAATCCAATTCATCACCAACATATCAAATTCCAACATGCAAAGCTCGTACCTCCATGATCTACTCTTGCATGTGAGAAATATACATTCATATTAACTTAATTGGTGAAGAGAGGTTAAAATACATGGTTTTCAAACAATATCCAACATAAATCACACACATTGTGCTCAAACATGGAGATTCATGTCCATTTCTTACATGCATGTGTTCTAAGCCTCTAAATTCAACATATATAACTCAATTTCATTTCAATCTTACTCTTGATCATCAAATTAGCTTGAATACACAAAATTACAAACTATAATCCAAGAATTACTCACCTAGAAGCTTTGATCTTCTAAGCTCTATTCAATTCTTGAGCTAAACTTCCAAAATTTCCAAGCTCTAAGCCAAATCACCCAATTCTCTCCCTCTCTCTCTATATGGCCGGCCCTCTCTCTCTCTCTTGAGTCCAAATCAGCCAAATGAGGTTATAAGGGAAGAATAGAAGGTGTAATGCTTTAGGGCAACAACCCCACTAACAAAATATTTTAATATAAAATATTTGGGCACTTAATTCATCGATTTAATCAGTTTAATCTGACTAGAATCAATTTTCAATTAAATTTCACCGTAGGCTCTAAAAATTATGCCAATCACAATGGCGTAGTCAATTTCGGGTTCTGTGGCCGATAAGGCCCTCAATTTAATTTCCAAAGCAGATTGTTCAACAGATATTCTACGGTGAACAGGTAGAACTTCGAAATCACATATATTCACATAATTGGCACACAGAATCATATCAAACACATAATCACATCATATTAAGGACAATTAACATATTACAGAACAAGGGTATTACACTATGGAGTCGTTCTCGATGGGCCCGCCCCCCCAGCTTCTTGCCTAGCCAGATTGCTGGCGACAGCGGCGTCAACTGCCATCTAAAATTCGGCGGACCCTTTGAATTGCTCCACCGCTGCGACACACAGATCGGGATAAGCCACCCTCTCAGAAGCTGTTTTCGCCCTCTCTTGGTCCAGCTCTTTCTGAAGGGTCGCCCTTTCAGATGCAGCCTTCGCTTTCTCCTTCTCCACCTCCTTCTTCAGGCCCTCCTTCTCCGCCATCGCCTTCGCCCTCTCTGTTTCCAACTCCTTCTGAAGCTTCTCCCTCTCCTCCGCCGCCTTGCCCCGCTCGGGCTCCAACTCCTTCTGTAGAACGCCAACCTTAGCGTCTGCCTCATCCTTCTACCTCACAAACTCCTCATTATTGGTCATCGCCTCTTCGTGCCGTTCGACGGCGACCACACAGGCTGGTTGGGCCTCTTCCAACTTCTTCCGCACGCTGGCAGTTGGAACTCGAGCGACACAACCTGGCGGTGTGTGTTCTCCAGCTCTGACTTGGCCACTTGCAGGTCAGCGTGGGCACTCTTCCAACCAGCGCTCTCCTCCTTCAATTTTGCAAGCTGAGCCTTGGCCTCCTCTGTCTTAAGTTTGGCAGCCCCCGCTTTCCTCAGAAGGGCCCCTGCTAAGGTAGTCACCTCCATTTGAGCGGAGCACAACCCCCTCAGCAGGTTTGCCTCGTTGAATCTGGACGCCGAGCGTAGGGCTGCCTCTTCCACGATCTTCACTAGGCGATCTGCTCCTGCCCTAGCTGGGCCTTCTTCTGCCTCTAGCCGTCCAGTCACCGCACGAGCATGATAAATTGCTGTGTTCAGACTGATTCCCCCTTCCTGGGGTGCAGGACCCCCCTGGGGTTGTTTCTCCCTCCTTGGTTCAGAGGCGCTCCTCTCCACCCCTACTCCGATCGCCGCCACTATTGGCACGACTTCCCTGACCTGTAAGGCAACGTCTACCACCTCTGGGGCGATTACTCTCCCTGGAGTCTCCCCCATCCCAGCAACCTCTCCCTCCTTGGCCAGACTGGCCTCCTCTGCCCTCATTTCCTTCTTTCTCTTTTGGGTAGGCTCTTCCTCACTCCGCCTCAATCTCTTCTTCTTCTTCCCCACGCCCAATGCCTCCATCTCCTTCAACGACCTCTCCTTTAAAGGGTCCCTTGGAGGCGGTCGTGGTATAAATTCACCTAAGTCTTTCTCCCGAGGGTTTGGAACGAGGTCGAATCCTCTCCCTCGCAATTGGTTTCGGTCGGTCGGCTTGAGACTCTTTGAATTTCTAGGCTTTTACCAGGATGGCCTGATCCTCTGCCTCTTGAGCTTTTCTCCTTGCTTCCAACTCCGCTCGGTCGAGGTTCCCACCGACCGCTGTGGACCCAACCCTGCATCAAACAGTGCGGACGGCTGAACAAGCTCGTCCCACTTGACTTTTTCCCTCTCCTTCCACTTCTTTACCCTCTTCACCCTCTCTCTCTGCCGCCGCCCCAACTTTGGCTCCACAGATCTGGTTGGCACCTTCCACATCGTGCGCACACCAGCCCCTCCAGAGGTGGACACATAGAACCACCGTGGTCTCCAACCTTTGATCGACGTTGGCAACCCCGCCCACCAAACCCTTCCCTGCCGCTGCCTGTAGGGTGACCCAAGTCTCCTGCTGCCCTGAAGCCTTGTAGCAGCCAAAGAACTCGTCCACCGTCATGGCCTGCCCTCCATTCGCCTTCGGCCATGCACTTGCGCAAGCCAGCAAGATCTTTCATGCATTGGGCATTAGTTGCCCTGGTGCTACCTCCAGATGGTTGAGCACATCCACCACTATTTGCGGCAGTGGCAACCTCAGTCCACCCTTTAGAGCTTCCTCATAGAGGGAAAACTCTCTTGGCCTGGCGTCAGACGGCCTCTCCGTTGACGTCGGCAGTAATAACTCCACTTCCTCAGGGATCTGGTACTTTTCGCGGATAGCCTCCAACTCCACCGCAGTAATTGTGGATTTGTCAGCCTTCACATGCCAATGATCTGGCTCTACCTGGCTTATTGGCCTTGGAGTCGCTATCATGGTGGACGCCTGAGATCGTACCACCGATTCTCCCACTGTCATCATTCGCGTCGCCATCCTATATCGTGCCGCCAACTCCTCTGCATCGTCCTCACCAAGTGGATCCAACCTCACGTTCACAGCCTCTTCTTGTGCCATTTCTAGGGTATGTTTGCGAATCGCTTCTGACGCAGGAACAAGGAAATTGAGAAAGTGTTGCAAAGGTGTATCGTGAGCAACGAAGGAATTAACACTTGGGATATTTTGAGTTTTTATAAAGAAGTAGGTGAATCGAATGACACCAAAAGCCCACGGTTTGCCCGTATTCCACAGATCCCAATTAATTTTCGCCAGTTTGAAAACTTTTCAAATCAACCGTCAAAACTGCCTTTTCAACACCCATAGTGTAATACCCTTGTTCTGTAATATGTTAATTGGGTCCTTAATATGATGTGATTATGGATGATATGATCTAGTGTGCCAATTATGTGAATATATGTGATTTCGAAGTTCTACCTGTTCACCGTAGGAATATCTGTTGAACAATCTGCTTTGGAAATTAAATTGAGGGCCTTATCGGCCACAAGAACCCGAAATTGACTACGCCATTGTGATTGGCATAATTTTTAGAGCCTACGGTGAAATTAATTGAAAATGATTCTAGTCAGATTAACTGATTAAATCGATGAATTAAGTGCCCAAAATATTTTATTATTAAAATATTTGTTAGTGGGGTTGTTGCCCTAAAAGCATTACACCTTCTATTCTTCCTTATAACCTCATTTGGCTTGATTTGGACTCAAGAGAGAGAGAGAGGGGCGGCCATATAGAGAGAGAGGGAGAGAATTGGGTGATTTGGCTTAGAGCTTGGAAATTTGGGAAGTTTAGCTCAAGAATTGAATAGAGCTTA
>JAPPVO010004382.1:0-17989 GCA_030407325.1 Camellia japonica | reverse complement strand
GTGTTAACGAGAATGGAATTCGTAAATCTTATTTACCTATCGATTGAGTTATTAGTTGCCCCTTCCTCTATTGTACTTCTTCCCCTATTTGGCGTAGACATATCGATCCACTGAGGGTAGAGATTCTTAGAGCTATATTTCGATTTCATAAAATAAGATTGTGTTTTGACAACCATTAGTGGTTTAGTGAAGTAAAAACTTTTCACCAACATCCATGAAAAATGTGCTTTTCTGAGCGAGAACCCCATAAAGGGTGATTAATTTTTTTTCCTGAATTGATCCGGTGGTTGTTTTGGGTTCTGCAACACATGAACCAAAAAAGCAGTACAGTTGTTAGTTGATTGGGAATTCTTCACTCCTTCACCATGTGTCGCCAAGATCTTTGTGTTACTTATATAGAACGTTTTCTGTTATAATTAGTGACAAGTATTGGGCTACCATGTGCATGAGTGAAGATGGACTGAGTATACACCCAAGCGAAAAAGTATGTTTTATTATGAGGTACCACAGGACAGGCAATACCATCTCTAAAAATTTGTGTTTATAATTTTTGTTGTTAAATAAAATAATTCATGAGAAATTTGACAATTATTGTAACGAGCTCCCATCCATTGTATCTGGGCCATAACCAGCTTCGTGCATCTGCGAGGCACCTACTACTACTTGCTTTCTGAATGTATAATATATATATATATATTCCCTATGTTCTTGTGTAAATCCTTTGCATCTTGTACAAGATTTAGCTTTAAGGGGAAGATAAGTGAATTGCATGACCAATATTACACATTATTAAAATGTTCATTCCTTTTATTAGGGATGTGGCAAGTGATGCTCTGATTGTTAAAAGAGGCTGGAGGAGTTTCGTTTGACCAGTAAAATCATTAATTTCAATTTTTGCTTTTCTCCTTTGTCAAAATTGACCGAAAGGATTCTAGAAGTTCGAAAGAGAATTTTTTTTCATTATGTGTGTTAGAATAATGTATCTGTATTATTGAATGAATAAGAATACAATAGAAGAGCCTGTATTTATAGGCTGAACACAAAAGATAAGTATAGAAGGAGGTAGAGATAGAGATACAATGAGATAGAGATAGAGAGAGATAAAGATGAGATAGAGATAGAGATACAATGAGATAAATATAAATATATACATTAACAGCCCCCCTCAAACTCAAGGTGGGTAAGCATCAACCAACTTGAGTTTGGAAACTAGATCACTGAAACGACTAGGAATATGAGCCTTGGTGAAAATATCAGCAGGTTGATCAGCAGAAGAAATAGGGAGAAGATGAACAATGCCACGGGTAACATGCTGGCAAATGAAATGACAATCAATCTCAATATGTTTGGTGCGATCATGGAAGACATTATTGTGAGCAATTTGAATGGCACTCTAATTGTCACAATAGAGAGAGGTGGCACTAGGGGAAGAAACACCCATATCAGCAAGGAGCCAGCGAAGCCATAAAAGTTCCTGAGTAGTGTCAGCAAGAGCGCGGTATTCGGCTTCAGTACTAGAGCGAGCAGTGAGGGACTGTTTTTTGCTGCGCCAAGTAAAAAGAGAATCTCCTAAGAAAAAATAGAAACCCGTGGTGGAGCGTCGATCGGTAGGATCCCTAACCCAATCAGCATCAGAGAAGGCACAAAGCTCAAGAGAAGAGTGAGCAGAGTAGTGGAGTCCATGGAACATAGTTCCTTTGAGATAGCAAAGTATGCAAAGTAGAGCAGTGTAATGCGAGGTGCGAGGAGCTGACATGTACTGACTAACAAGATGGATAACATAGGCAATGTCAGGACGAGTCACAATGAGATAGACAAGACTACCGACTAGCTGGCGATAAAGAGTAGCATCAAAGAGAAGATCCCCATCGAGAGAAGTGAGATGAGTCTAAGGATCAACGGGAGTAGAGGTAGTCTTGCAATCGGTAAGACCAGCACGTGCTAGAAGATCGGATGCATATTTGGCTTGTGACAAATAAGAACCAGTGGAATCATGAGAGATTTCAAGCCCTAGGAAATAATTAAGAGTACCAAGGTCCTTCATCTCAAACTGACAATGGAGAAATTGTTTGAGGCTAAGAATACCAGCCACATCATCACCAGTGATAATCATATCATCCACATAAAGAAGAAGAAGAGTGGTGCCATGAGGAGTGGTCCGAATAAAGAGAGCAGAGTCATATGAGCTGGAGGTGAAGCTGAAATCATGGATGATGCAACTGAATTTTGCAAACCAAGCTTGTGGGGCTTGTTTGAGACCATAGAGAGCACGTTGTAGTTTGCAAACTTTATGAGCCAGATAAGCAGACCCAGGGGGAGGTTGCATGTAGACTTCTTCAAGAAGATCACCATTAAGGAAAGTATTTTTGACATCCATCTGAAAGAGATCCCAGTGGCGAGCAGCGGCAACAGCAAGTAAGCTACGCACAGAGGTAAGTCGAGCAACCGGAGCAAAAGTCTCCTCATAATCAATGCCATATTCTTGGGTGAAGCCCTTTGCAACAAGACAGGCTTTGTAGCGCTCAATAGAGCCGTCAAAATGGGCCTTGATTTTGTATACCTATCTGTAGCCAATCGCAGTCTTTCCAGGAGGAAGATCAATAACATCCCAAGTATGAGTCTTGTCTAAAGCCTATAATTCATCAGTCATAGCTTGCTGCCAAAGAGGATTAGTACAAGCCTCACGATAGGAGGTAGGTTCATAAGTAGAAAAGGCAGTAGACAAGACAATATAATCACGAAGATGAACAGGTGGTTGAGTTACCCGATGTGGACGACTGGTGGGAGAAGGATCTGGTAGGGTGAGAGGAGACTCAACGGGACAGAGGGAGCAGTCGAAATAGGGTTAGGTGTAGGCAAAGGCGTCTCTAGAGAGGAGGAACCTGCATCAAAGGCATTAGAGAAGAGATCGATAGAAGGATTAGTAAACAGAATAGAAGGAGAAGATGATGATAAGTGGAATGAGGATAAGAATGAAAACATTTTATGCTCCAAGAAAACCATATGATGAGAGACACGAAGACATTTGGAGATAGGATCCCAGCAACGATAGCCTTTATGTTCAATTCCATACCCGAGAAAGCAACAAAGACGAGAACGGGGTTCAAGTTTGGTGTGTTCATGAGGTTGGAGGAGAACAAAGCATGCAGACCCCAAAACCCGAAGATTTGTGTATGGAGGACTAGTGCCATGTAAACGTGCATAAGGAGTTTGGTTATGGATAGTAGGAGTGGGAACACAATTGATAGTGTAGACAGCAGTAAGAGCAGCTTCCCTCAAAAAAAGATTCAGGACACGAGGAAGAGATAAGAAGAGCTCGAGTAGTGTCAAGAATATGCCTATGCTTCCGTTCAGCACGACCATTTTGTTGGGATGTGCCAGCATAGGAACGATGAGGCTG
Source organism: Camellia japonica (assembly GCA_030407325.1). Lineage (NCBI taxonomy): Eukaryota > Viridiplantae > Streptophyta > Magnoliopsida > Ericales > Theaceae > Camellia > Camellia japonica. The sequence goes on along the minus strand of JAPPVO010004382.1, from coordinate 14,589 downwards.
AGTACCGTGACGCTGAATAAAGGAGAGAAAATCAAGATCCCTATATTCCATAGCATTATCAGATCGAAAATTTTTAATGTTTTTAGAAAATTGGGTTTGGACCATGCTTGCAAAGTTGTAATAAAGTTGTTTGAGTTTTGATCGACTTTTCATAAGAAATAATCATGTAAAACGTGAAAAATCATCAACAAAGACAACAAAGTAATGTGATCCCCCCATAGTGGTAGCGGGTGATGGTCCCAAAATATCAAAATGTATAAGATCAAATGGTGCATGAGAAATAGAAGTACTTGCATTAAATGATAAAGCAGGTTGTTTTCCAAGTTGACAAGATAAACAATCCAAATTATCGGGAATGACATGACCTAACTGACCAGTAGAAACTAAAGATTTTAAACGACTAACAGAAATATGTCCTAAACGACAATGCCAAATATTAAAAGGAGACATGCTGGAAGCAGATATAGGAGCAACTATAAGGGTGGAGTCTGGAACATGAAGATGAATGAACTCATAGAGACGTCCACGCTTACGGCCGATCCCAAGAGTCTGTCCCGTCTGAGGGTCTTGTACCAAACAACCATTAGTAGAAAATGTGACAGTTAGACCAAGCTCACATAATTGACTAATAGAAATAAGATTTAAAGTGAAAGCATGAATAAGATAAACATTTGATAAGGATAGATGAAAGGTAGAAACAAAACCAATATGACTTACAGACATAAGAGAACGATCAGCAGTATGAATGAAGGGAATATGAGGAGAGGAAGAAATAGAAGAAAATAGGGTAGAACCAGAAGTCATATGATTGCAACAAGCTGAGTCAAAATACCAAGGAGATGTACCTGAAGTCACAGACAGAGTAGTAGAAGGAGGTGTACCAGAGGTGGTGAGAAACTGTTTGAACATGGCTTCAACATCAGTTTGGGAAAAGACAGGAGCAGCTGGATCTAAAGGCTCAGAAAATTCCTCAGAGGCAGCAGCAGCAGCAGTGCGAGGAGCAGGCAGAGATCTAGACTGATTCCCGGGACGGTGTGAACGACCTCGTGATAAAGCCCCACGAGTAGTAGATGAGCGGTCTGGATTGCGAAAACAATCTTGCTGTAGATGACCAGGACTAATCTTGTTGCAATACCGACAAGATCTGACTGGGCAATGAAGTAGAAGATGAGTAGAAAGAAGGCCCCGATTCTGACAATAATTGCAAGTAGTGGACTGCTGGGTGGTTGGTGCAGAGGAACTCACTGATTGGGGAGTGGCAAGAACTGTATTCACATGATGAGTCTTCAGAGGGCCAAGACGAGTCTCCTCAGATAATAACTCAAAAATTGCCTGCTCAAGAGTGGGCAATGGAGTGCGATGAAGCAGAGATGCACGCACAGGCTCAAACTGGGTAATGAGAGCCATGAGAAACTGAACTAATCGTTGGTGATTATGATACTGAGTGAATAAAGTAACATCTTCAATATGAGGCCAGACAAGTTCAGAGAGAACGAGCTGGTCCCAGACAGAATATTTTGAGAGAGAAAATCATTAACATACTGACCAGGCTCTTGACGTAGGTGATGAAGTTGACTTTGAAGCTGATACTGATGAGTAAGACCAGTAGTCTGATAACGTTTTCTCAAAAAATCCCAAATGTCTTTGGCAGGAGTAGTCACGGAGTCTAGTTGAAAACGACCAAATTGTAAACTGATAAAGGTAACCGAAGTATTCTAAAGCCAAGTGATGATTTGGTAATTCTTACTGTCCCAGTTCTCTAAATGGTCTGCATATGTGGCAACTGTTTCATGAACCTCTTTCACTGATTGAACCACATCTCCAGTGATAATGCGCCAAAGTTTCTTCCCTTTCAGAAAATCGAACATGGCTTGGGCCCATAACACATAGTTGGAGCCATCAAGGATAATAGAGATTGGATGAGAAATATCATGACGATCCATAATGATAGTTTGGTGAAGTAAAATAGTGAAAACAGTGCTATAGGAGCAAAAATCAGCAAAACAGAGCGTACCAGCGAGTTCGGAAGGTCGAAAATAGTTATAAAAGAGGTCTAGTATGCAAAGATGACGTCGGCAGGTGCGCGGCTCATGTTAGCAGGAGGGTGCGCGACGCACGATAGCAGCAAAGGCGTCAATAGAGGCGCGGCGCACGTTAGCAGGAGGAGACGCGACGCACGGTAGCAGCAGGAGTGCAGCGTACGGTAGTGATGACGTTGATGCACTGAGGGCTGATGTCAGCGACGAGTGGAGCGGAGGCATGCGCGCGTGATTGACGCGTAATGTGGGATAGTCTGACAACCGGCGCGTGGTAGCACGTGTAGAAACTGGTGGCGTCGTGAATGACACGCCGTGAAATAAAAGGCGCGTGAGAGCGCGTGTAAAATTGTTTTGGTGCGTGGTTGGTGGCGCTGGAATCGTCTGGAAGAGACGAGTATGATGGTGTCGCAGTGTTGTGTTTACAGCCACTAGAATCGGTAAAGCAATGCAGGAACAAATATAATAAAGTGTATTGGGGATGGAATGAATGCTATAGTGCCACTGTGTACGGGACTAAAAAAAAAAAAAAAAAAAGGCTATAAGTATAGAACCTAGAGCTTTGATACCATGTTAGAATAATGTATCTGTATTATTGAATGAATAAGAATACAATAGGAGAGCTTGTACTTACAGGCTGAACACAAAAGATAAGTATAGAAGGAAATAACGATAGAGAGAGATAGAGATAGAGAGAGATAAAGATAAGATAGAGATAGAGAGAGATGAGATACAATGAGATACAATGAGATAAATATAAATATATACATTAACAATGTGTGTGTGTGTGTGTTGGAGGGACTGGGGTCTATTGGAAGGGCATGTATATTATATTCTATGACACAGACTCTTAAGTGATATTTTACTTCATCGAAAGTGTAATGCTTGTTTTGCATCAGTTTTGGCAAAGAATTTGGTGTCACAACTTAGTGAGTGGCAGGTTCAAATCCACTTCTCAAGGATGCATTTGTCGAGGCATTGCAACAATTGGAATGAAAATCAAAGGGAGCTAAAAGCTTCATTTATATCAAAGAACAATTGGGAGGAAACTAGAGACACAATAAGAGTAGGAAATGGAATGATATAGAAACAAAATGCAAAGACAACGATCTATAAAACTGGTAATAATAATACATAAGAAACAAATACATGTAGCTGTCGAGACACACCGTATGCTACCAATTACATCTAACCATGGACTCCCCCAATACATCAGGTGTCCTAAGTACTCATTCATTATCTATAAATAGTGGTGCATCAACAAACCAGTAAAACAAAACAAAAACAAAAAACAAAAAAACAAAAAACGTAAATATGAAACCATGAGATCTATCTACATTCTACACCCCATGTTGTGCCCTAGCTCCACACCCATTAAACCCATTTGTTCCATTCATGCCATGAGGGGTCTTGTCATATCCCCCTGACTTCTTCCTCTTCACAACCACGATCCACGTATAAACTTCCAAGAATGCAGCAATGGCGGCCAAAGCCACGAGGAAGATGATGTAAGCTCTCTCCCATTTCTTCTCTGGATTCAAGATGTTGAATCCTCTGAATATGTTCATGATGCCTAGGATGATGATTGCGTATCCAATCAAGTGGTGGTAGATGTTCCAGTATGATCTGTACTTGTGTTCCTTTTTTGGCCTTAGAAACAAAGCAAACACCTACATCCAAGGAAAAAGAAAAACGTTTCCTTAGTATGCCACAATCAGCAAAATAGCTAAACCTTTGAAAACAAGAACACGTATATTATGGTTGGTTTGGTAATATTTACAGTATACAGTTTTTTTGTTTTTTGTTTGTAGAAAACATTAAATATGATTGTGTTTTTATTTTTGATTAAAACAAAAACAAACAAAAAAATTATATTTGGTACACACATGTTTCAAAAGCAAGTGAAAGAGGTGGCTGGTGGAAGATGGTGGTCAAAGACAGTTGTTGATGGTTGGTGGCCAACGGTGTGGTTGCTGATCGCCAAAGGTGGTGATTGGACGTGGTGGCCGAAAGTGGTTTCATACAAGAGAGGGTGGCTGAAGGTAGTTGCCACTGGTGGAAAGTGGTTGGCAGCTGCCAAAGGTGGTTGCCAGAGAAGGTGACAGGCAAGGTCGAGTGGTGGTGATGAGAGTGGTAGGTGGTGGCTGGAGGGGGTGGAAGAAGGAATTTTTTCTTTTTCTTTTTCTTTTTTTCCTAAACAACCAACTTTTTTAAAAATTTAATAAAATGTTTACACATTTCAAAAATTTTATAAATATAAATAAAAATGTTACAAATATAAACATTACCAAATAGACCATATTTCATATCATTTTCATGTTCTAGTAAAACACAGAAAAATTGTTTGACCAAACTGTTTGAAACTGTTTTGCAAATGGGAAAATTTGTTTGATGATATACCTGAAGGGTAGCAATAGAGAAAAGTACAATGCCAATGGTTCTGTGAGCAGTATATTGGATGCCAGGAGACTGAGCCCCTAGCTGGAGACCAATTGCCCATCCAACTGTACCAATTATGTAAGCTGAGGTTTGGCAAGTCGCATGAAGGTAAAACCATGCTGGGTCTGCTACTTTGAATACTTTCAAGTACCTTGCTATCACTACCCCAATTGGCATCATCATCCCCCAACTCACTGTATTCAACACTCCATGTAGCTGCAATTTCATCAGCCACCAAATTTAAGTAACAAACTTTGTATTCATTCTTCACAATTGTAATGTATCTCTTAGTGTTTTTTTTTTAAAAAAAATACTAACCCTCAATTTTTGTTTATATTGAGTGATTTGGTAAGAAACGATAAGAAATAGAACTCTTTGTTATGTTTGGTTTATAAATGAGGAATAGTGAGAAAGAGAACTCTCTCAACTGTTTTATTTTTTTGAGAACAAAAATACAATTATTTCTTTTGTTTTCTTGTCTACTTAACCTCATGTTTTTTGGCCCCAAAATACACAACCCAAATGGTGTAAACCATGTGTTTTCCAGTCAAAACCACAAGAGGTGAAGTTCAATTTCTCAAAAAAATAAAATAAAATGATTCTATTCATAGACACTAAATACTTGCTTAATCAACAAATTAACAAGAAAAATATTTTGTGAGAGAAGTTATTATGTATAATTAGCTTTTTGTTTTTTTGGTAAAGAATATTAGCTAATGGATGAAAAATAACCATAGCTTGGTTACTAGCAGAACACAAAAGCAGAGTCAACAAACAGACAAAAACAGAGCACAAATTTGAACCCATTATGCAAAACCACAAAATGAATTAAGTTACTCACATTCTTTTTCTTGAGTCTTGAATTCAATGCTCCACCTCCTCCTGTTGTCCCAGATTGTCCAGAAAGAAAATTCAGACTGGCCATTGATTGAATATTAGGACCAGAAGTAACATGCATCCCAGGAGCATCATTCTTAACCGGTCCATCTTGCCAAACCTGGTTCACTGTTCCACTATTGTTTGCCAGTTGCAAAGTAGCAAAGATTACAATTTCATTTTTTGAATAAGTAGCCGATAAATCCGATACTCCAAAACTCAAATCTCCTTTCTGCAATTGGGTCTGATAACTAGTTACCGGTGCCGTGTAAACGCTCATAGTTCCATCAGATTTCTGGAAAGCCACAAGAGCTTGAGACCCAACCATGCCTTTAGATTGTGGATTGATGGCCCAAGCAACCCAATTTGAAGTTGTGATTTGGGTGTGTCGATAAGCGATTTGGACAGTTCCTGAAGATGGGTTGTAAGTCCAGTGAAGAAAAGAGTTCAAGTATGGGAGATCATTGCAGGAACTAAACACTTTGTTGCTTGCAAAGGCATATTTGGCACATGATTGAGCAGAGGAAGACAAAAACAGAGCAAGCAAAACGGAACAAAGTAACATAAGTCTAAACATTTTAGCCATTTCGACTAAAATACAATCTCAAAATTAGGAAATTGCAATGTAAAGAGGAATTTGAAAGGTTTAGCGTTGAAAATGAGGATTCATGAACCAAGAAGATGGCTCTGTTTGGGATAGAAGGTTGTGAGTTGTGAAGTAGTGAAAGAAAAACAGAGAGAGTAGTAATTATAGGTGATTGGTGGGGTAAGGGTAGTTGAGCAGTTTGTTTGGCATGGAAGATTCATATATTTCATATCAGCAATGTTAGCTATTGAAAAACTTTTTATAAAAAAAATCATAAAAGTTTTGTGATATTTGGATTATACTTAGAATAAAATATTACACATTAATCAAGATAATCTAAAGATCATAAATCTTTCATGATCATTTTCATGAAAAAAATTTCATGATGGCTAACTTTTCCCATTTTCTATATGAGAAAGAGAGGGAGAGAGTGCGTGTGTTATGCCACTTGTAAGGTTCTTTTACACGCTGCTTAAGTTTAAACTTTCACATTATCCTTGTCCCACATGCCATGTCTAACATCAACTGCAATTGTACTACATTAAAGTTCCCATGGCATGTGACACTTAATTATTTCTTGCTTGGTATTGTTAATGAGAGCCATAAAAAGTATTGGTTAATAAAATTTATTATTATACATTTTTTTTAATGATACCTGTTTGGGCTCTATTGAAGTTTAAAATGTGAAATTAGTCAAAATTCTCTCATAATAAAATTTGTATGTATTAAAGACACGCATATAAATTTTTTCTCAAAAAGGCAATACACTATTATTATCAAAATGTCATCAGTGACTAATTTAATATTTTAAATTTTAAAATGATATAATTTTTAATTTAAATATCATTTTTAATAAGATTAACATTTTTAGAATACTCTCATCGAGATCTATCAAATAAGATTCATGTTGGACTTGATATTCCTTTAAATCACTAAACATCAGTCACTACACTATAACTGTTATCGCCAGAAGTAGAAATATTGAATAAAAACATTATTAAAACAATAAAATGATAATGTTAACAGAATAAAATTTTACTGTTAATTTAAAACTGTAAATCAAAGTATTGGTCCTGTTTTGTGTAGCTGTTAAAACAGATTATAAATTATAGCTTAACAGATTATAGATTATGACTTTAATCAGAAGTTGTTAATCTGTTTGGTGTAGCTGTTGGATTATGGATTTAAGTTACTGAGTAGTGTTTGTTAAATAAACTGTGAAGTAGCTTTTTCAATTAACTTTTATTTTTTATTATTCACTATTTGTCTACATTTCTATAAAAAATAATAATAATATTTTATAGTCCATTTGGGTCTTTTTCTATTTTTAAAAAAATAAAAATAAAAAAATCTAAGAGTATAACCGTGAATTAACATGTTCACAGCAGAAGTTGATAATCAGAAGCAAGGGATGAGCAGCTTCTTAGAATCAGCTTTTTTGACATAAAATAAGTTGTTAGAATCAGAAGCTGTTTGGAATAAGTTTAACTAAACAGTCAAAAATAACTTTTTAAAAGCCAGAAGCCATAAGTTGGCTCAAAAAAGCCCCACCAAACACCCCCATTATAACACAGCAGGAAAAATTTCAGAATCATACCTTTTAGCAGAGCCTGAAGCGAAGAATCTCGTGGGTAAATCACATGCTTCCAGGATGTGAACAACCAACCCAGCAGTGGAGTAATACTACAAAATGAGTATCACCCACACAAGTCACAGTGCAGAGGCTGGATCGTTCTCATATGAGAGAGAGTTAGAGAGAGGGTCTGGGAAAAAAGGTTATGGGTAAAAACTACATAATGTATCTGATATCGATATTCTTCCCATCATATCAGATGTATATAATCAAATATCTAACAACCAATATCTATCTATCCATCTATCCATATCTATTGATATGATAGATATAGATATCCTGAATGGTTATCCAAATAAGTTTTGAATTCAAATCCAAATTTATATGGATAAGGTTCAAAAGGATCAGGTTCAAAATGTTCAAAGGGTCATGCAACATGGGGGCCCAATTTCTAACATCTCCCACTCGCACATGAGTTGGCATGACACTACCACATCTCTATCTCAATCTCTTCAAAAATGAACAATCTCATACTAGCCAATGCACCGTGCGACTGCTGAGAACACCTGCATGTGGGAGCTCTATATTAGAAACTCAAAATGAGCCAGCATAGAGACATCAACCCAAAAAGAACAGAAATAGTGTCTCATATACCTTAGACCCATCTAATTACACCGGTCCAAAAAATATCTCTAATCTCTCAAAAAGAGCATGTTTGACCCTCTCAATTCTTGCAATATATTCACACTCAATCCGCCTTTCATACAGAGCGATGTGAATTGCCGGCAGTGAATATACAACGGTGGTGTAACACTAGATGATCTTCCCTTTGCCCTCATGCCATTTAGTTTAGGATTGACCGCTTTCCCAGTGATGTCCCTTAAGGCCGAATCATACATGACCGTAGACAACATACCAAAGTAGCAGAACATCAACCCCTTACCTTATGACATAGTCAAAAGTCACAAAAGGGTACATAAATGAAAGTCATATCAATAATGACACGTAAGACTCACACGGTGAGGAAACAGGGATCCATTCTCTCACCTCATTACTCGGTCGCCAAGCACATGTAGTATGAATACATGTTACGATGGAGTAACTCTTCTAAAAGAGTGACATCATACTTGATACACCGTACAGATCTTAGTCTAGTCGCTTTCTAGAGCCTAACCCGAATTTTCTATTTGCTCGCCTTCTAAGCGCCAAATGAGATCTCGCATCTAGCTAATCATAACAAGCACAACATGGAAAGTGGTACTAACATCCATGTTTGGTCCTTAACACGACCTCATCTTGGTTGTAACCAATGCGACATAAATAGTGGATAATTTAAGCCTCTTTGGCTCCAAATAAAAATAAACCACTAGTCTCATCCTTGCTCGCTCCCAAGCGCCAAGGGCGATTGCTCGTGTGAGTGAGCCAATCTTGCCTGCTGATATCATCATCTACTAACCATTATGACACAAACCATAATAGTGTCAACATCTCATCATCTCACAACAAATAAGTGATCGATTTTAAAAAAAATATGACCACAACATGCGCAATTCTAGATTCCAAACATAAGCATTATCAGTACCTCTTGCGATAAGTATATACAACGGAATCCACCATGTGCGCCTCACATGAAGTGATTCAAGATCACTACCTCTTGCGCAATTACCTCTCTAAAGATATTTTGGTGACCAATTTGCGTTCATTCTGGATGCGCCCAACTAGCGCAGATGCGCCAAACTAGCGCATTGAATCTTACAAGGGGCAAATTTATATACTACTAGTAAAGCTTTCTATCCACAGTCTAATAAGCAAGGTCAATGTTTAAACAACTCAGTTGACCATTTACCAAAGATAACACTTATCATGCCGAATACGCCCACATAGCGTACTTCAGGCTCCCACAACAAAAAAGATCAAGGAATATAGGTCATCTGTTTCTCCCAAAGGCAATCTGAGGATTCACTCAATAGCTAAGGCTCTGGCTTTTACCGATAGGTAAGTCAATGGGTTTGCAATTTTGCACCTAGAATCGTTCTTGGATATTCCTTATGTAAGTCATCGAAGACAAAACAAGAATTCTCCTAAAACAATCCCTAAGGATCGTACATCTGAGCATATAAATTATATCACCCATGTCCATCATATCTAAAACAGAGGACTGCCCACTCTAGGTGGCGACAACCTTATAAATTCCTGGCTCATAATGACTAAGTAAGGAAAAACTTCTTTTAGACTATTGATAATGCCTCAGTGGTCTTCATCGATCATCGTTGGCCTATCATGGCTTGACGAAATCTAAGAACCACTATTTGGATAACTGTTTTAGGCTGTAAAAGATTTATTGAAACTAGCAAATTTTTGCGCTCCTAACTTTTCACCATAAAAGCAGAAGGTAAATTCCTACGGATCTACTTATCTAATCCTCCAACAAGAAAGTTGGGTCACAATGTCCACAAATCAATGTTCCGAACTTATGTCAATCATAGCCTAAGTCAAAATAACCTCACTCCCCAGGAGGAAGTCTTCTCATGGTCTACACTTTCCTCAATGGTGCGACTTTTCGGTATCTAGCGAGCCTTATGCCTCAATAATGACTATCCAAATTACGCATAACTTTAGAACAGTTTCGCGTCATAATGGAAAGTCAACCAAATTATAGAAATGGTTAATCCTCAAAGACTTTGTCTTAAACTACGCAACATTGATCCACTTTCTAAAAACAGAGGACTAGAGCCTTTGGCATTATCCTAGGCTCTTTATCATCTTGCGGAGCAATCATGAATATTTCCTTCTCAATCATCCAGTGATGACGTGGAAAATTTTCATATTCTACCACGCAACTAAGAATGTAGAGTATTCTTCTCTAATGGAGTAATCTATTAGTAGGCACATCGCTCTCACTGTCCCTAGGATATTGAAAATTTCTTTCCATTCTCAACTAGGCTACATAAAGCGCTATACTTAGAATTCTCTATCTTATAGAGTTCCAAAACTCTATTCACGTCACCTTTACTAAAAAAAATTTATGTGACTTAGTTACACTACCACAAAGCTGCTTACCTATACGCACATGACCCGGAGGGTTTACATGACCCTATGTGTTTACAAGACAGCATACAATAATGTGCTATAGAACCCTAGGTCTTAACTTCGCAACCTTATGAGAAGTAAAATAAAGATAAGCTGCTTAACGGTTACAAATTGCCCATAGATGACTCTCCGCTAACCCATTACTCAAATGGAGTGTAAAATCTGATATAGAGGGCACTTAATTAGGGATATAGGCAACAAACTAGTGCAATTCCCAATTGGAAAACATTTTGCGCCATTATCCACCTAACATTAACAATATTTAATTTCTTATCTCTACTACACCATTGTGTTATTGAGTACTAGGAATAATCAATTTTCTAAGCATCCATTTCTCTTCACAGAGCTTTCTAAAAAATAACTCAAATAGATACTCGCCACCTTGGTCAAAACTAAAAGCACAAAAGCTCTTATCTAATTGATCTCGACCTCATATGTACAATGTCAAAAATCATCTCAAAACTTTTGACTTATGGGAGATCAAATAGTCTTGACTCAGATGCGTATCGTAATCTATAAATGTGTCAAGATTGAGGCTTAGCTGTCATATCCTTACATATACTAGTCACAAATATCATAGTGGACTAAATGCGCCAATACAAATGACCTTCTACGGCTTTCCTACTTATTTGTGCGCAACCATTGCGAACAAAGTTATACATTCACATGAGAGCATGATATCATAAGCGAGTGGGCCCGAGAGGGCCTACTCAAACCATCCTGTCATCATCTCATTAATGTGATTAAGTATAATAAGCCACCGGTTCATAACCAATGTCATAACTATTCCAATCATCTTAAATGTGAGTTCTCGAAGACAAGTTTTAAAGGTTTAGGCCCAACTAGGTAATGACTCCGACTAATTCATATTCACTAGATCATAAAAGGATGTCATGGAGATATCAAGTACGCCTAAGTCGCAAATTTAACTAGTAAGTGCTAATCCCCACCTTCAAGTCAATTTTATTTTCCATACACTTTACTGCATCTAGTTGAAAGATGACGATACTCCTCTTGCCATCTCTGTTCTCGCTTCATAGTTACTTGCAATTAATTCTACTATCCACAAGAAGGAGAGAATAAGCTATCAATCTATGACAGCTCCTGAAGTAACTTAAGCGCGAATTAGGCTAAAGAGTCTAATTCAACACAATGCTCTCACAAGCGATGCGTCAAATTTTTAGAGTCATAACAACCATGTCGGCCTGACATTTTTCATTACTATGCTACAACGTTTGCGCTTAGTGGTAAACGTTATTCAAAAAACATTAGCCTAGCTAAGGAATCATACAAAGAAGCACCTCCTCATGTCTCACACTCAAGTGTGGAAACAGTAAATGTCCAGACTTAGACAAGTTGGCAATGCTAATAGATTTTGCAGCCACTTGGCGCTAATCTCTTCACTTAGTGTTAATAGATTTTTCTGCTACTAAGCGCTGATCTTTTAACTTCAAGTGATACTTTAATGCACAATATTATAGTGCATGAAATTTTGCTCCATCCACTCCTAACAGTTGGATAGAGAGCAAAACACTGCTCATACTGGCTACTCATCTTACACTTAATGACTAATTCATTTAAGCTCACATTTCTTGGATGACGTGACTCTTGAATGTTACTTCATCAAATGATGCAACATCATTATAAGTCAAATTACAAAGTCAATCCGCACAGCTCAATAGTCAAGATCATACACAGATCTATTGAGGGTTTACTAATTTCATAACTCCAAAACTCGCTAACCAAAACTACGTAGCGTGCCACTAACCATAGCGCACACATTGTGCCAAACAAGGCAACAAAACCACGGCGACTTTGAGTCATGTTTCCTTACTTTGGCTCAATTAAGGTTTGACCTAAAGTCTCCAAGACTTTTGCTCATCTAAAGAATAGGATTACATTGTTCACATTTGAACATCTCTACTAAGTCTAGGTCAACCAAATTAACTTCCATAAGCTAAGTCAATTTAGAGAGAAATTCGCATTGGGATTAATTTGAATAGCATAATATAATTTTGCCACAAAAATTTAAATTAAATAGTGACAATATTACACAAGTCGCAAGATTGAAAATCCGTTATGCTCGTAATCATCTCTTGCGCAACAGGTGACAATTATCCAAAATTTGATTTAATTTATGTGCAAAATATTAGTTTTCGGGGGTAAATCTACAAAGATTTCTCTCAACGAAATAACCTTCCACTGACTATGGCATATCTAAAAAACATGATAAAATATTTTAATTCCATAGAATAGCATCTAAAAGTAGATTCACAATCAACCCATGCTATGTTACATTTAATAATGGAATTTAAATAAAAAATAATTAATCATGCTATTCTAATTACAACATATTAGAAACTCTAGGCCAAAAATAACAATATGCTGTATTTAATATTCAAATTATGCCATAACAGAAAATATATCACTTCTAAAATTTTCTAGAATTTTCTGGTATTTTGAAAATTTTAAATAATTAATAAACACACATAAAATCATAAATAAATATTCCAGAATATGGGAAAATGCAACAATCATACCAGTAAATAGTAGAATATTACAGTGGTCTACACTAAAAATTTCAGCTCCAGAAACTTAATCATGCAACACCAGAAGCATTTTAAAGCAGAAATAGTGAATTATTATTTCAGGAAAAATATTTTTTATTTTTAGAAAATTTTGAAAATTTTACAGAAGATAGAAAATTTAATTCTGAGTCTAACAGTACTAACCACGCTTTAAACAAAGCTATAACGAATTACTTATGATCATTTAACGCAATTCTGGATTTAAAAAAAAAACAAACAAACCCTTAACATCAGCAGCCAAGCCGGCGGAGAAAAAACGGTGCGGCTCAGCAGACGGCTCAGCGAGCGGCTCAGCACACGGCACAGCACGCGGCTCAGCGAGCGGCTTAGCGCGTGGGTCAGTGCCTGGCGAGCACGTGCGCAACGCAGACGGCGCGCGCGTGGGCAGCGCGTCGGAAGCGCTTCTCAGCGTTCGTAGAGCTCGTGACAGCTCGTGGAAGCCGCTGACGGCGTCAGATGGCGCGTGCGGCCCACGCGCCGCTTTCCAGGGTGTTTTCTGGTCTAATTTGGTACGCCGGACTCCATTTTTTAAAATAAAAAATTTATGGTCTAAAAAATAACGTTTAATGACCATAAAAATAAGGTGTTTTACACTCTCAATCTAATGAGAGTGGAAGTGCAAAACCCTGCACTTTATCTTCCTCCTTCATTAATTTTCATGCATATAACGTGTATATGTATTTATAAAAAAATATACACATATTTTAATGCATAAAAATAAGCACGAAAATACCCATATTGGCTTTGATACCAATGTAAATCAAAGTATTATAACACAGCGGGAAAAATTTCAGAATCATACCTTTCAGCAGAGCCTGAAGCGAAAAATCTCGTGAGTAAATCACGTGCTTTCAGGATGTGAACAACCAACCCAGCAGTGGAGTGATACTACAAAATAAGTATCACCCACACAAGTCACATTGCAGAGGCTGGATCGTTCTTATATGGGAGAGAGTTAGAGAGAGAGTCTGGAAAAAAAGGTTATGGTAAAAACTAGATAACGTATCTGACATCGATATTCTTTCCATTATATCAGATGTATATAATCAAATATATAACAACCAATATCTATCTATCCATCTATCCATATCTATTGATATGATAGATATAGATATTCTGAATGGTTATCCAAATAAGTTTTGAATTCAAATTCAAACTTATATGGATAAGGTTTAAAAGGTTCAAGTTCAAAGGGTCATGCCACATGGGTGCCCAATTTCTAACAAAAAAAAAAAAACAAAGATAGATTACATATTGTCGTATCAAACCAAAGTATAATTTCATTATTACTTTAAAACAGAGCATTAATAAATAAAACGTAAGCCATATATTATTAAACTAAACCAAAATAAAGTTAAATTAACAACAAACAAAAACACCATTGTTCAATCATATTCAATA
>JAPPVO010004381.1:0-14257 GCA_030407325.1 Camellia japonica | reverse complement strand
ACCGCCCAGGGTTGCCAGGCGATCTGCGGATAACCAGTGTACAAATCAATCAGAAATCAAGAAATACGAAGCAGATCAAAGATGAAAATGAAAGGAACTTAGAGTTCTGAAATACCTCTGTCGCGCGCACAGTGTTGAAGTACTGTCGCAGAGAGAAGAGAGTCTCTCGAGGCCTCGATAGGTGCTCGCCCTCAAACATCAATGAAAACGGAGTCATAGGAGGTCCTGCCACCTCCATCTCCGGGGCTAATGTGGGGAAATATGCATATACCCATAGCTGAGAAAAGCAGTGCGGAATGTGAGTACAAAGTGCTAAAGGCAGAATACAGAATGCAAAGTGCGCCGTGTGTGCGGTGAACAAGTAATGAGGAGCAAAATGTAAATCAAGAGGACAGAATGTACCTCCCAGGCTCTCCAGTAGCCGCCAAGTAAGTCCCCCCGCCCACGAGAGACTGCACTCATATAACAATAAAGGGTAGCCAGGGCAGCGCCGCCCCAATCATACTGATTGACCTGTGATAGGTCTACTAGAGCACTCAAGAGATACAGCCCGACCATGTTCCCTCTATCAGCAAACAGAGTGGTGCCAAAGAGGAACATGAGGAAACCACGGGTATACTGCTTGACCTCCTCAGGAGACTCAGGCTCCATCTGTGGCCGTCGGAAATGAGAAGAGAACCAAGTATACCGGACTCTCCCGGAAGCTCTGTCTACAGGTGGGCGAGCCCCCAATAGATGAATCCAAGCAGCCTCCCACTCACTCATATCCTCGTCGTAGGGAATGGGTCCACCGCCTACGTCTAGGCCGGTGAGTACAGCGAAGTCCAGTGGGGTCATAGTCATATCCCCGGTGGCAGAGAAATGGAAAGAATTGGTGGTGTCCCACCATCTCTCCGCCAGAGCAGCAAACAATGTCCTATTGATAAGACAGTGAGATAACCCCCTGCAGAATGGTCCGAATCCTGCAAAGTCAACCAAGTCTCGGACAGCTTCCGGAAGCTCAGCATACCACTCCCTCGCGGCAGTGGAGCCATAACCTCGCACGGTGCGAGAGCCAGCCTGCATTTAAAATGAATGCATGTATCAGCAAATGAAGTGAAAATGAGCTGTGTGCAAATGAAGTGAAAATGAGCTGTATCAGCAAATGAAGTGAAAATGAGCTGTGTGCAAATGAAGTGAAAATGAATGCATGTATCAGCAAATGAAGTGAAAATGAGCTGTGTGCAAATGAAGTGAAAATGAGCTGTGTGCAAACGAAGTGAAAATCTGGGCTACGTGTTCAGTAAATTTGGTATTTGGGCTGCGTGTTCAAATTTCAGAAAAAGCTGTGGGCTGCGTGTTCACTAAATTTGGGCTGCGTGTTCAAATCATTAAACAGTGGGCTGCGTGTTCACTAAATCTGGGCTGCGTGTTCAGTAAATTTGGTATTTGGGCTGCGTGTTCAAATTTCAGAAAAAGCTGTGGGCTACGTGTTCACTAAATCTGGGCTGCGTGTTCAGTAAATTTGGTGTTTTGGGCTGCCTGTTCAAATCATTAAACAGTGGGCTGCGTGTTCAGTAAATTTGGTATTTGGGCTGCGTGTTCAAATTTCAGAAAAAGCTGTGGGCTGCGTGTTCACTAAATCTGGGCTGCGTGTTCAGTAAATTTGGTATTTGGGCTGCGTGTTCAAATTTCAGAAAAAGCTGTGGGCTGCGTGTTCACTAAATCTGGGCTGTGTGTTCAGTAAATCAGAGTTTGGGACTGTGTGTTCTACTCTTAATCAGTGGGCTGCGTGTTCACTAAATCTGGGTTGTGTGTTCAGTAAATCAGAGTTTGGGACTGTGTGTTCTACTCTTAATCAGTGGGCTGCGTGTTCACTAAATCTGGGCTGTGTGTTCAGTAAATTAGAGTTTGGGACTGTGTGTTCTACTCTTAATCAGTGGGCTGTGTGTTCACTTCAAATCTGGGCTGTGTGTTCAGTAAATCAGAGTTTGGGACTGTGTGTTCTACTCTTAATCAGTGGGCTGTGTGTTCACTTCAAATCTGGGCTGTGTGTTCAGTAAATCAGAGTTTGGGACTGTGTGTTCTACTCTTAATCAGTGGGCTGTGTGTTCGCTTCAAATCTGGGCTGCGTGTTCAGTAAGTCAGAGTTTGGGACTGCGTGTTCTACTCTTAATCTTAATCAGTGGGCTGTGTGTTCGCTTCAAATCTGGGCTGCGTGTTCAGAAAATCAGAGTTTAGGGCTGTGTGTTCTACTCTTAGTCAGTATGTGCTGTGTGATCATTTTCAACTTCGGGCTGTGTGTTCGGTGAATCAATGTTTGAGCCGTGTGTTCAATTTTTAACTAATGTGTACTGTGCGTTCACAATCAGTCAATGAGCTGTGTTCATGAAATTCAAGTGACTAAGTCACATGCTTAGGATGCAAGTACTAGGTCATAAGCTAAACTGTGTGTCTAAGCATGGCAAAGGTACAAAATGCGCGAAAGATACAGGAAATAAAGTAAAATACCTCTGCATCGTGGGAGAGGTGCTGCTCCGGCTCTCGCAGAAGAAGATCCCCTGGTACCCGATCGTTGAAATCGGTGAAATGACGGAAAACTGCCCGCGGAAGCCTATGTGCCGGCGGAGCGTATCGATCGGGGATAAAAGGCCGGACCCTCGGGGGCAATGCCATAATGTCAAAATCATCTCCAGCACCTGGAGGACCTCCACCATAAGGAAAATGGCCTGCCATTTCGAGAAATCTGCAAAAAGGAGCAAAAATGAGCAAAAATGAGCCAAAATTGAAAAAGTCAACAAAAGTCAACTCTCGGGGAACGAAAAGTCAACAAAAGTCAACTCCCGGGAAAATATTCCAAATATTGAGACAAACTTACCTCAGGTGGTGAAAATGAGAAGAGAAGCTCCGAAATCAAATTTTAGTAGGCTCAAAGTGCTTAAATCTGAAGGATTTCGCGAAAACAACTTGCGTGGAAGGCCGAGGGACGCGTATAAAATGCAGATCTGAAAGAGAAAATGGCTTGGGAAGCAAGAGGAGAGAATTTCACACTTGGGGGAGTGATTTCGGATTGAATGGAGGTGTGTATATATAGAAATCTTCAAAATTACCAAAATGCCCCTGCTTTTGGCAGGTGGCCGGCCGACCACCTTTTTTGGCTGGCCGGCCATTTGCTTTTCCTCCCCTGGCCGATGGCCTCTCCTAGGGCAGTGAGCTGGCCGACCATGGTCCCCACCCCCTCCCCTACCTCTCTGCAAATTTTGAGGAAGATCGGAGTTCCCGGGACCTGAAAAAGTTTAAGAAAAGTGCACTTTCTAGCGCCGAATTGCTCCACCGGAACTTCAATTGCAATTTCTGACATGTGTCTCATCATTATTCATCAAAATCAGAGTGTATCCTTTTTAAACATGTTGTGACCTCTCCGGGAGGTGAATCAGAGGCCGCGATCGAGTTGCCGTCGCCGAAATGCGCATTTCCCAGCTCGTTGTTGCGCAACAACCGGGCATCCTGATTTGTGCTCGTTGTGCATTATTTGGCTCATAATTTCCATTCTCATGAATGTTTTGCATTGTCATGTGTGATTTCTTGGTGTACAATACTTCTATGCTTAAGCATGCGTTGTCACGCATTATCTTTTCTCACATTGCGATGCGTTCACCCGCCGACACTGTGTGTGTCAAACTTTCAGAATCATAGGAATCACATTGAATATATGTTGTTAGCATATTGTTCTTGTTGAATTTCTCTCTTTTGCAGGCGCGGTATTGTATGTACGGTTCATTTGAGGCTGGTGCGACCAGACGAATCGCACAGGTATCGTATCTTCTCCGTGTGAGGCGCGACGAGAATTGAATAATTCTCTGCATTCCTAACTGCATGAAATGTAGTCGTTGCTTTGCATTCTTGCTTAAAACTGTTGCATCTATTTGTCAATACTTGCTTCATTACAGCTTGCTGCACCTGCATAATCACCTGGCTCCGCGCCTATCATTTGCATTTTGCCCTTGCCTGCGGGCACGCCTGCGGGCACACATTTCTGTTCATCTTGTATGATTGTCTAAGTCTTCGGCCTTGTCAAAAATGGGTCGTCTCTAGGCTTTGACATTCACTCTCGTCACTTCTTGACTTCCGAGTTCTGTCAAGAGAGGCAACTGTAGACACCCCATTTTTGACCGACCTTAAGACTCAGACGTCACCGATTGAGCGCTTGGTGATGTTGCATACTGTGCTCGTTCAGAAGTCTCAGAGTCGCGGCCGTGCGCCCTGCCTCCGGACTTCCGAATCTCTTCTGTGCTTGCCTCGGTTTGCGAACAGGCTCAATTTTCTCTGTTTTCTTCCTGAGGGGTGGGAGAGGTCTAGCAGATCATCTCTCAGTGGCCGTGCGCTACTTTTTGTGGCCGTAGGCCATTTTGCCCATTTCGGAGCCTGGTTCCCGGTTTTCGGAGCCGTCAGGCCGTGTGCCTCGGTTCGGGACCGCCCAACCATCTCCGATTCCTCCGGTTCTTGGCAAGTGCCTCTGTTTTATCATACCGAGGGACATTGGGGTCTTAGATACCCACTTCGTGGCCGAATGCCACTTTCGGTGCCTACAGCCGGTTTTCGGGCCCCGAACCTCGCGGTTTGGCCCCCGAGCATTCATTTTGCATCGATTTCTGTTCATTCTTGGCAGGTGCCTCTGTTTCATCATAACAAGGCACACTGGGGTCTTAGATACCCACTTCGCGGCTGAATGCCACTTTCGGTGCTTACAGCCGGTTTTCGGACCCCGAACCTCGCGGTTTGGGCCCCGAGCATTCATTTTGCATTAGTTTTTGTTCAATTTTGGCAGGTACCTCTGTTTTAGCACCAGGAAGATCACTGGAGGGTGGGAGGCCAGCAATTATCCAGATAACCAGTTATGCTCTTCCGGCGCCCGTTTTGCTCACTTCCGGGCTAATGTTGAAAACCCTAGGGCCATTTTCTTCCAACCACAACCACATATTTGTGATGAGGGCACATGGGAGGACACCAAAAAGTGGTGATCAGCCAGTAATTGTGATTTTCAGTTTTGAGCCTCTCCTTCAAGTCCAATGTTGTGACTCCTGTTTCAGAGTTGCCAAATTCCAACCTTGGAACCTTGTTCTACACACATGGGAGGACACCAAAAGTTGGTGGTCGGCCAGCAATTGTTGACTTCATTTTTGGGCATGGCCGGCCGGCCAGGAGGAGTGGCTGGCCGACCAGTTGGGGTGGGCCGGCCACCTTCAAGAAAGGTACCTGGCCGGCCTGCTTTCTCCTTTTGCACCCTTTACAGCTGTCCAGCTGCTTTCAAAATATCCCTGTCCTCCGGGGGATATTTTGGGAGGGAAAGCTTGGATGCATTTCCTCCCCTTTTACACCTTTTTGATCCATTTAAGGGCTAGACAGCTCCTTTGTGAAGGTTAGAAACTTTCTTCTCAAGACTTCATCTTCCAAAACCTCCATTTTCATCCTCAAAAGCTCCAAAAACCTTCAAGTCTCTAGCCCACTTGTTCATCAACCCTAAGCTTCACCATCACCACTTCCATTCCAGCAGCAAAGGAAGCTTTTTCAGAGGCTAAGGACCAACAAATTCAAGCCAAGAAGCAACAAAGCTTGATCTTCAAGGGTAAGCCTCTAATTCCCTTTTTCTTGCACAATTTTGCTTCAAATCTTTACCCTACTTGCTCACTGATTTGGGCTCTGACCCCTACTGATTTTGTGCTTATTTTGAGCCCCTCTACAACATTGTAGAAGGGCTCAACCTTGTTTGGTACCTCTATCATGCTCTTCCTTCAATATCACCGCTTATGCCAATATTTTGCATGCTTTGTTTGGATCATGAGTGATCCATTTTCGAGCCTGCTATAAACTGTGAGTAGGCCTATTTTGAGCCCCTCTTCAACATTGAAGAAGGTCTCAACCATGTTTGGCCTCTCTATCATGCACTTTCTTTGTAATTCTCCATATTTACCGTAAACTTGCATGGTTTATTTGGCCTGTTTGTGATCTGATTTGGAGCATCTCATGAACTGATTTTGTGCTTATTTTGAGCCCCTCTCCAACATTTAAGAAGGGTTCAACCTTGTTTTCATGCTCTGCATGCCACTTGCTTTGAATTCATGTTCTACTCTTGCTCTTGCATGCTATTTTTAGTTCATGAGTGATCTGTTTTCGAGCATGCAATATACTGTGAGTGGGCTTATTTTTATCCCCTCTTCAACATTGAAGAAGGGCTCAACCATTTTTGGTAACTCTATCCTACACTTGCTTCACAATCTCTCCAATTTACCGTAAAATTGCATGCTTTGTTAGGCTTTCTTAGCTTCTGTTTTCAGCCTTCATCAGGCTTAGAAAGTGTCTTAAAATGACCCATTCTTCATATTTTGTTAAGGGTCCAAGGTAATTTGATGCATGCTTTTGGTACTTCATGTTATAGCCTTTGTTGGTTCATTATTTTGCATGCTATGTTTAGCCTATCTACCTACTGAATTGGGGGATGTTGTCTCTTATAAATGTGCATATTTTTGGTCTCTCTTTAATGTTGTAGAACTTTTTTTTTCGGTTTGAACATTGTATATACTACTTGCTTTGTAATTCCTCTCTTTTTCCCCATTTTTGCATGCTAATTTTGCCATACCTGTGGTTGTTGTTTAGCCTTGCTTTGTACTGAAAAAATGTTATTTTAGGGGCTGCCTTGCTACTGTTTTACATGTCATGTGTCAATTATGCATGTTTAGTAGGGCTGTAGGCCATTTCGGGTGCATTACATCGCATTTCGGGCATCGGGTGTAATTTTGTCATAATTCGGGGGCTATTTGTGCATCATTTTAGGTGCTGAAATTGGCATTTTCCATATTCCATATGTCACATCTCATTCGCATGTCATTTCTGTGCCTTAGGGCCATGCCTCGGTTTGCGTGCCCGTGTGCACGCATTTCGAGGCACTTCATTTTTGTCTTTCGGCAGCTTATGTGAGTGTGGCTGAGGCCCTCTCATGTTAGTGTAAGCCCAATTTGCATTCCGTATGTCATTTGCATTGCGTATGTCACCGCCTCGGTTTGCGTGCCCGTGTGCACGCATTTTGAGGCACCCCTTTTTTCATCTCACGGCCTCTTATGTGAGTGCGGCCGAGGGCCTCTCATGTTAGTGTAAGCCCAATTTGCATTTTCATGCCATTTCATGCTTTTATGACATTGTCTCGGTTTGCGCGCCCGCGGGCACGCATTTCGAGGCATCTCATTTTAGTCTCATTGCATATCATATTTCATGTCATTTCATGCCTTAGGATCACCGCCTCGGTTTACGTGCCCGCGTGCACGCATTTCGAGGCATTTCATTTTCATAGCATTGTGCATGTTTAGGGTTGCATATTAGTCGCATTTCATGCATATCATGCATATCGCATCGTGTTCGGGATAGGAGTTAGCCCGGGCACGAGAAACGAGGCACGTTCCGTACTCCGAGTGACGGAACGGGTCTCAATTCCTCAGTCACCGACACTCCGGATTACCCATGATGGAATTAGGTTTTGTTGTAGCATTCATCTGCATTCACCCAATATTGAGTTGTGCAATCCGGTTCCTCGGCCATCATGCATCGATATGCGTGATTGATGGCACGAGAATCGAGGCATGCATATATTTGTGAAATACATTGCTATGCCCTTTTCCTGCTCTCTGTTGCAGCAAAATAAGGAATCAGCAACTTTTCGGAGTTTGGCGCGCATTTCGAGAAATATTGCAAACAGAGGCTAAATTGGGCATCCCAGTGGATTTCTGCGCAAAGACAGTCCAGCATACATCATTTATCAGAAGCGAGGCAGCCCCTGGCTTGCAAGCCAATTTTAAAGCTTTCTTAGTTTAATTAATTAGAATCTGTATATTTATTCGGACTGTTAATTCGGACTGTATTTGGACTGTATATTTATTCGGACCCTCTGCGCGAGGGCATAACTGTAATAAGTGTGGGTGAGTGTGATGTATGTCTTCCAACCCCACGTCTTTCTCCCTTTTATTTACCCGCTTATGATGGTTAGATTAGGGCATATTTCAATTAGCATACAGTATGACAGCATGTTTGTAGCATTCATCTGTTTTGCACGCACCGGGCTCGGCGCATCATACAAACTGCATCTGTATTTCAATTCCAAATTGAATACATGTTAGTTGTAGCATTCCACATGCCACGTTTAGAATAGCCGAGCCTGCTATAGTTGCATATTGCATGTGTTGCATTAGGCATTCCTGTATATTTAGGATCATGCATTGATTTTTAATCAGTTTTCTGTTTTTTGGCTTGGAGTACTCGGTAAGTACTTATGCTTTAGCATCCTTGCATGCGTGTGAGTGATTGACATGATAGCATGCTTACCATGAGGCTACGTGCTTATGTGATATAACTGTCTTGAATGCCTGTGGGTGGAGGCTGAGTTAGTTGAATTGGGACAATTCATTGACTGTTTGTTTTAAGCCCACTAGATAGTGGCAAAATCATGTTTTTCTAAGCCCACCTGAGGGTGGCAAATCCGCGTCTTAGCCTACCTGCGGGTAGCACCATCAAACCATTTTCCAAACAAACAAACATGAAATGTTTTGTTCCAATTCAGGCGACTCAGTCTATACTTGTTTGCTGCGAGCATCACATAGTAACCTAGGCTAATAACCGGAATAAGAACTCACATTGTTTTCAAAAACAGATATATGGTTAGTAGAGGCCGGTCTTTGACCGGGCGAGCGGGGGTGCTCACGAAGTGACCTTCCCCAATTGTACCCAAGTTCCCGAGCCGAGGCAACTTTGGTGATGACGGACACGTGGCCTTTGGCACCGAGTCAGGGTTTCCTAAATTCCCATTAAAAAATATTTAGGTGGCGACTCTGTATCTGGCGAAGCAGTCCATGTTGGCACTTCTTTCAAAAAAATCTGTTTTCAAAAACGATTTGCCGGATTTGGACTCTTTGGTTCAAGATTAAGAACCGTGACATTTGAGTCCTTGAACTGTAGTGACCCCAATATGAACAGAACGGGACTTAACCCTCTCGGATGCGTTCGGGGACGTCTACAGCGTCGCACTGTTTTGTGCAGTTTATCACTCGCGCTATTTTGCGCGTCGCACTGTTTTGTGCATTTTATAACTTCCGCTATTTTGCGCCTCGAACTGTTTTGTGCAGTTTAGACTCGCGTTATTTTCCGCGTCGCACTGTTTTGTACAGTTTTCACTCGCCCAATTTTGCGCGTCGCACTGTTTTGTGCAGTGCACACTCACGTTATTTTGCGCGTCGCACTATTTTGTGCAGTTTACACTCGCCCTATTTTGCCCGTCGCACTGTTTTGTGCAGTTCACACTCGCCCTATTTTGCCAGTCGCACTGTTTTGTGCAGTTTATCACTCGCACTATTTTGCGCGACGCACTGTTTCGTGCAGTTTATCACTTCTGCTATTTTGCGCCTCGCTCTATTTTGTGCAGTTTAAACTCGCGCTATTTTGCGCGTCGCTCTGTTTTGTGCAGTTCACACTCGCGCTATTTTGCGCGTCGCACTGTTTTGTGCAGTTCATCACTCGTGCTACTTTGCGCCTCGCACTGTTTTGTGCAATTTACACTCGCCCTATTTTGCGCGTCGCTCTGGTTTGTGAAGTTCACATTCGCGCTATTTTACGCGTCGCGCTGTTTTGTGCAGTTCATCACTCGTGCTACTTTGCGCCTCGCACTGTTTTGTGCAATTTACACTCGCGCTATTTTGCGCGTCGCACTGTTTTGTGCAGTTTAAACTCGCCCTTTTTTGCGCGTCGCACTGTTTCATGCAGTTCACACTCGCGCTATTTTGCGCGTCGCACGGTTTTGTGCAGTTTTCAGTCGCCCTATTTTGCGCGTCGCACGGTTTTGTGCTGTCACAGTCGCGCTATTTTGCGCGTCGCACCGTTTTGTGCAGTTGACACTCGAGCTATTTTTCGCGTCGCACTATTTTGTGCAGTTGACACTCGTGCTATTTTGCGCGTCGCACTGTTTTGTCCAGTTGACACTCGCGATATTTTGCGCGTCGCACGGTTTTGTGCAGTTCACACTCGCGCTGTTTTGCGCGTCGCACTGTTTTGTGCAGTTTACACTTGCCCTATTTTGCCCATCGCACTGTTTTGTGCTGTTCACACTCGCTCTATTTTGCCAGTCGCACTGTTTTGTGCAGTTTATCACTCGCACTATTTTGCGCATCGTATTGTTTTAAGCAGTTCACACTCTCGCTATTTTGCACGTCGCACGGTTTTGTGCAGTTTTCACTCGCTCTATTTTGCGCGTCGCACGGTTTTGTGCAGTTCACACTCGCGCTATTTTGTGCGTCGCACTGTTTTGTGCAGTTCGACTCGCGCTATTTTGCGCGTCGCGCTGTTTTGTGCAGTTCACACTCGCGCTATTTTTCCAGCCGCACAGTTTTGTGCAGTTTATCACTAGTGCTATTTTTCGCATCGCACTGTTTCGTGCAGTTTATCACTTCCGCTATTTTGCGCCTCGCTCTGTTTTGTGCAGTTGACACTCGCGCTATTTTTCGCGTCGCACTGTTTTGTGCAGTTCACACCCGCACTATTTTGCCAGTCGCTCTGTTTTGTGCAGTTTACACTCGTGCTATTTTGCGCGTCGCACTGTGTTGTGCAGTTGACACTAGCGCTATTTTGCGCGTCGTACAGTTTTGTGCAGTTCACACTTGCGCTATTTTTGCCAGTTCACACTCGCGCTATTTTACACGTTGCACTGTTTTTTGCAGTTTATCACTCGCGCTATTTTGCGCGTCGCACTGTTTTGTGCAGTTTATCACTCGCGCTCTTTTTCGCGTCACACTATTTTGTGCAGTGGGTCGCACTGTTTTGTGCTGTTTTCACTTGCGCTATTTTGCGCGTCGCACTGTTTTGTGCAGTTTATCACTCGTGCTATTTTGCGCGTCGCACTGTTTTGTGCAGTTGACACAAGCGCTATTTTGCGCATCGCACTGTTTTGTGCAGTTTACACTCGCGCTATTTTCTGCGTCGCACTGTTTTGTGCAGTTTATCACTCACGCTATTTTGCGCGTCGCACTGTTTTGTGCATTTTATAACTTCCGCTATTATGCGCCTCGCACTGTTTTGTGCAGTTTACACTCGCGCTATTTTCCGCGTCGCACTGTTTTGTACAGTTTTCACTCGCCCAATTTTGCGTGTCGCACTGTTTTGTGCAATGCCCACTCGCGTTATTTTGCGCGTCGCACTGTTTTGTGCAGTTTAGACTCGCCCTATTTTGCCCGTCGCACTGTTTTGTGCAGTTGACACTCGCCCTATTTTGCCAGTCGCACTATTTTGTGTAGTTTATCACTCGCACTATTTTGCGTGACGCACTGTTTCGTGCAGTTTATCACTTCTGCTATTTTGCGCCTCGCTCTATTTTGTGCAGTTTAAACTCGCGCTATTTTGCGCGTTGCTCTGTTTTGTGCAGTTCACACTCGCGCTATTTTGCGCGTCACATTGTTTTGTGCAGTTCATCACTCGTGCTACTTTTGCGCCTCGCACCGTTTTGTGCAATTTACACTCGCCCTATTTTGGGCAGTTCACACTCGCGCTATTTTGCGCGTCGCGCTGTTTTGTGCAGTTCATCACTCGTGCCACTTTGCGCCTCGCACGGTTTTGTGCAATTTACACTCGCGCTATTTTGCGCATTGCACTGTTTTGTGCAGTTTAAACTCACCCTATTTTGTGCGTCGCACTGTTTCATGCAGTTCACACTCGCGCTATTTTGCGCGTCGCACGGTTTTGTGCTGTTCACGCTCGCGCTATTTCGCGCGTCGCACCGTTTTGTGTAGTTGACACTCGCGCTATTTTGCGCGTCGCACTGTTTTGCGCAGTTGACACTTGTGCTATTTTGCGTGTCGCACTGTTTTGTCCAATTGACACTCGCGATATTTTGCGCGTCGCACGGTTTTGTGTTGTTCACACTCGCGCTATTTTGCGCGTCGTACTATTTTGTCCAGTTGACACTCGCGCTATTTTGTGCGTCGCACGGTTTTGTGCAGTTCACACTCGCGCTATTTTGCGTGTCGCACAGTTTTCTGCAGTTTACACTCGCGCTATTTTGCGCCTCGCACTGTTTTGTGCAGTTCACACTCGCGCTATTTTGCGCGTCGCACAGTTTTGTGCAGTTTATCACTTCCGCTATTTTGTGCCTCACTCTGTTTTGTGCAGTTGACACTCGCGCTATTTTGTGCGTCGCACTGTTTTGTGCAGTTCACACTCGCGCTATTTTGCGCGTCGCACTATTTTGTGCAGTTCATCACTCGTGCTATTTTGCGCCTCGCACTGTTTTGTGCAGTTTGCACTCGCGCTATTTTGCGCGTCGCACTGTTTTGTGCAGTTTACACTCGCCCTATTTTGCCCGTCGCACTGTTTTGTGCAGTTCACACTCGCCCTATTTTGCCAGTCGCACTATTTTGTGCAGCTTATCACTCGCACTATTTTGCGCGGCGCACTGTTTCGTGCAATTTATCACTTCTGCTGTTTTGCGCCTCACTCTATTTTGTGCAGTTTAAACTCGCGCTATTTTCCACGTCGCACTGTTTTCTGCAGTTCACACTCACTCTATTTTGCGCGTCCCACTGTTTTCTGCAGTTTACACTCGCCCTATTTTGCGCGTCGCACTGTTTTAAGCAGTTCACACTCCTGCTATTTTGCGCGTCGCACGGTTTTGTGCAGTTTTCACTCGCCCTATTTTCCGCGTCGCACGGTTTTGTGCAGTTCACACTCGCACTATTTTGCGCGTCGCACTATTTTGTGCTGTTCGACTCGCGCTATTTTGCGCGTCGCACTGTTTTGTGCAGTTCACACTCGCGCTATTTTGCCAGTCGCACTGTTTTGTGCAGTTTATCACTAGTGCTATTTTCCGCGTCGCACTGTTTCGTGCAGTTTATCACTTCCGCTATTTTGCGCCTCGCTCTGTTTTGTGCAGTTTACACTCGCGCTATTTTGCGCGTCGCACTGTTTTGTGCAGTTCACACTCGCGCTATTTTGCCAGTCGCTCTGTTTTGTGCAGTTTACACTCACGCTATTTTACGCGTCGTACTGTTTTGTGCAGTTGACACTAGCACTATTTTGCGCGTCGTACTGTTTTGTGCAGTTCACACCCGCGCTATTTTGCCAGTCACACTGTTTTGTGCAGTTTATCACTCGCGCTATTTTTCACGTTGCACTGTTTCGTGCAGTTTATCCCTTCCGCTATTTCGCGCGTCGCTCTGTTTTGTGCAGTTTACACTCGTGCTATTTTGCGCGTCGCACTATTTTGTGCGGTTGACATTCGCGCTATTTTGCGCGTCGCACTGTTTTGTGCAGTTTACACTCGAGCCATTTTGCGCGTCGCACTATTTTGTGCAGATCACACTCGCGCTATTTTGCACGTCGCACTGTTTTGTGAAGTTTTCACTCGCCCTATCTTGCGCGTCGCACGGTGTTGTGCAGTTCACACTCGCGCTATTTTGCGCGTCGCACTGTCTTGTGCAGTTCACGATCGCACTATTTTTGCGCATTGCACTGTTTTGTCCAGTTGACACTCGCGCTATTTTGCGCGTCGCACTATTTTGTGCAGTTCATCACTCGTGCTATTTTGCGCCTCGCACTGTTTCGTGCAGTTTACACTCTCGCTATTTTGTGCGTCACACTATTTTGTGCAGTTTACACTCGCCCTATTTTGCGCGTCGCACTGTTTTGTGCAGTTCACACTCGCGCTATTTTGCGCATCGCACTGTTTTGTGCGGTTCACCCTTGCGCTATTTTCTCGCCGCTCTGTTTTGTGCAGTTTATCACTCGCGCTATTTTGCGCGCCGCACTATTTTGTGCAGTTCATAACTCCCGCTATTTTGCACCTCGCACTGTTTCGTCCAGTTTACAATCGCGCTATTTTGCGCGTCGCACTGTTCTGTGCAGATCACACTTGCACCATTATGCGCCTCGCACTGTTTTGTGCAGTTTACACTTGCGCTATTTTGCGCCTCGCACTGTATTGTGCAGTTGACACTCGCGCTATTTTATGCGTCACACAGTTTTGTCCAGTTGACAATCGCGCTATTTTGCGCGTCGCACGGTTTTGTGCAGTTCACACTCGTGTTATTTTGCGCATCGCACTATTTTGTGTAGTTTACACTCGCGCTATTTTACGCCTCGCACTGTTTTGTGCAGTTGTCACTCGCGCTATTTTGCGCGTCGCACTATTTTGTGCAGTTCATCACTCGTGCTATTTTGCGCCTCGCACTGTTTTGCGCAGTTTACACGCGCGCTA
>JAPPVO010004380.1:0-35142 GCA_030407325.1 Camellia japonica | reverse complement strand
GTTTATCACTCGCGCTTTGTGGCGCATCGCACAGTTCTGTGCAATTTACACTCGCGCTGTGTTGCGCATCGCACTGTTTTGTGCAGTTTACACTCGCGCTATTTTGCGCATCGCACTTTTTGTGCAGTTTATCACTTGCGCAATGTTGCAAATCGCACTCTTTTGTGCAGTTTACACCCGCGCTATGTTGTGCATGGCACTATTTTGTGCAGTTTATCACTCGCGGTTTCTTGCGCGTCGCACTGTTTTGTGCTGTTTACACTTGCACTGTGTTGCGCATCGCACTGTTTTGTGCAGTTTATTACTCGCATTGTTTTGTGCAGTTTATCACTTGCGGTTTCTTGCACATCACACCGTTTTGTGCAGTTTATCACTCGCGCTTTCTTGCGCATCGCACTGTTTTGTGCTGTTTACCCGCGCGCCATTTTACGCATCACACTTTTTATTGCCGTTTACACTCCGCTATTTTGCGCATCGCACTATTTTGTGCAGTTTATCATTCGCGTTATTTTGCGCAACGCACTGTTTTGTGCAGTTTATAACTCACGTAGTGTTGTGCATCGCACTGGTTTGTGCAGTTTACACTAGCGCTATGTTACGCATCGCACTGTTTTGTGTAGTCTATCACTCGCGCTTTGTTGCGCATCGCACTGTTTTGTGCAGTTTACACTCGCGCTATTTTGCGCATCGCACTGTTTTATGGATTTTATCACTCGCGTATTTTGCGCATCGCACTATTTTGTGCAATTTACACTTGCGCTATTTTGCGCATCGCACTGTTTTGTGCAGTTTACACTCACGCTATTTTGCGCATCGCACTTTTTGTGCAGTTTATCACTCGCGCTATGTTGCGCATCGCACTCTTTTGTGCTGTTTACACCCGCGCTATGTTGCGCATCACACTGTTTTGTGCAGTTTACACTCGCGCTATTTTGCGCATCGCACTTTTTTGAGGATTTTATCACTCGCGCTATATTGCGCATCGCACTGTTTTGTGCAGTTTACACTCGCGCTATTTTGCACATCGCACTGTTTTGTTCAGTTTACACTCGCGCTATGTTGCGCATCGCACTGTTTTGTGCAGTTTATCACTCGCGCTGTGTTGCGCATCACAATCTTTTGTGCAGTTTATCACTCGGGCTTTGTTGCGCATCGCACTGTTTTGTGCAATTTACACTCGCGCTGTGTTGCGTATCGCACTGTTTTGTGCAGTTTACAGTAGCGCTATTTTGCACATCGCACTCTTTTGTGCAGCTTACACCCGTGCTATGTTGCGCATCGCACCGTTTTGCGTAGTTTACACTCGCGCTATGTTGCGCATCGCACTGTTTTTGTAGTCTATCACTCGCGCTTTGTTGCGCATCGCACTGTTATGTGCAGTTTACATTCGCGCTATTTTGCGCATCGCACTGTTTTGTGGATTTTATCACTCGCGTATTTTGCGCATCGCACTGTTTTGTGCAGTTTACACTCGCGCTATGTTGCGCATCGCACTGTTTTGTGCAGTTTATCACTCGCTATGTTTCGCATCGCACTATTTTGTGCAGTTTATCACTCGTGCTTTGTTGCGCATCGCACTGTTTTGTGCAGTTTACACTCGCGCTATTTTGCGCATCGCACTGTTTTGTGCAGTTTACACTCGCCCTATTTTACGCATCGCACTTTTTGCGCAGTTTATCACTCACGCTCTGTTGCGCATCACACTCTTTTGTGCAGTTTACACCCGCGCTATGTTGCGCATCGCACTGCTTTGCGCAGTTTATCACTCGCGCTATGTTGCGCATCGCACTGTTTTGTGCAGTTTACACTCACACTATTTTTCGCATTGCACTTTTTGTGCAGTTTATCGCTCGCGCTATTTTGCGCGTCGCACTCTTTTGTGCAGTTTACAGCCGCGCTATGTTGCGCATCGCACTGTTTTGTCCAGTTTACACTAGCGCTATTTTGTGCATCGCAATGTTTTGTGGATTTTATCACTCGCGCTATTTTGCGCATCGCACTGTTTTGTGCAGTTTACACTCACGCTATTTTGCACATCGCACTGTTTTGTGCAGTTTACACTCGCGCTATGTTGCGCATCGCACTATTTTGTGCAGTTTATCACTCGCGCTTTGTTGCGCATCGCACTGTTTTGTGCAATTTACACTCGCGCTGTGTTGCGCATCGCACTATTTTGTGCAGTTTACACTCGCGCTATTTTGCGCATCGCACTTTTTGTGCAGTTTATCACTCGCGCTATGTTGCAAATTGCACTCTTTTGTGCAGTTTACACCCGCGCTATGTTGCGCATCGCACTGTTTTGTGCAGTTTATCACTTGCGCTTTCTTGCGCATCGCACTGTTTTGTGCAGTTTATTACTCGCATTGTTTTATGCAGTTTATCACTTGCGGTTTCTTGCGCATCGCACCGTTTTGTGCAGTTTATCACTCGCACTTTCTTGCGCATCGCACTGTTTTGTGCAGTTTACACTCGCGCCATTTTACGCATCACACTGTTTTGTGCAGTTTACACTCCCGCTATTTTGCGCATCGCACTGTTTTGTGCAGTTTATCACTCGCGCTGTTTTGTGCATCGCACTGTTTTTCGCAGTTTACAACTCACGCCGTGTTGTGCATCGCTCTATTTTGTGTAGTTTATCACTCGTGCTTTCTAGCCCATCGCACTGTTTTGTGCAGTTTACACTCGCCCTATTTTGCGCATCGCACTGTTTTGTGTAGTTTATCACTCGCGCTGTTTTGCGCATCGCACTGTTTTGTGCAGTTTATGACTCGCGCTGTGCTGCGTATCGCACTGTTTTGTGCAGTTTACACTCGCGCTTTGTTGCGCATCGCACTGTTTTGTGCAGTTTACACTCGCGCTATTTTGCGCATCGTACTGTTTTGTGGATTTTATCACCCGCGTATTTTGCGCATCGCACTGTTTTGTGCAATTTATCACTCGCGCTATGTTGCGCATCGCACTGTTTTGTGCAGTTTATCACTTGTGCTTTGTTGTGCATCGCACTGTTTTGTACAGTTTACACTCGCGCTATTTTGCGCATCGCACTGTTTTGTGCAGTTTACACTCGCGCTATGTTGCGCATCGCACTGTTTTGTGCAGTTTATCACTCGCGCTATGTTGCGCATCGCACTATTTTGTGTTGTTTATCACTCGTGCTTTGTTGCGCATCGCACTGTTTTGTGCAATTTACACTCGCGCTATGTTGCGCATCGCACTGTTTTGTGCAGTTTACACTCGTGCTATTTTGCGCATCGCACTTTTTGTGCAGTTTATCGCTCGCGCTATGTTGCAAATCGCACTCTTTTGTGCAGTTTACACCCGCGCTATGTTGCGCATCGCACTGTTTTGCGTAGTTTACACTCGCGCTATGTTGCGCATCGCACTGTTTTGTGTAGTTTACACTCGCGCTATGTTGAGCATCGCACTGTTTTGTGTAGTTTATCACTCGCGCTTTGTTGCGCATCGCACTGTTTTGTGCAGTTTACAGTCGCGCTATTTTGCGCATCGCACTGTTTTGGGGATTTTCTCACTCGCGCTATTTTGCACATCGCACTGTTTTGTGCAGTTTACACTCGCCTATTTTGCGCATCGCACTATTTTGTGCAGTTTACCCTCGCGCTATGTTGCGCATCGCACTGTTTTGCGTAGTTTACACTCGCGCTATGTTGAGCATCGCACTGTTTTGTGTAGTTTATCACTTGCGCTTTGTTGCGCATCGCACTGTTTTGTGCAGTTTACAATTGCACGATTTTGCGCATCGCACTGTTTTGTGGATTTTATCACTCGCGCTATTTTGCGCATCGCACTGTTTTGTGCAGTTTACACTCGCACTATTTTGAACATCGCACTGTTTTGTGCAGTTTACACTCGCGCTATGTTGCGCATCGCACTGTTTTGTGCAGTTTATCAATCGCGCTATGTTGCGCATTGCACTATTTTGTGTTGTTTATCACTCGTGCTTTGTTGCGCATCGCACTGTTTTGTGCAATTTACACTCGTGCTGTGTTGCGCATCGCACTGTTTTGTGCAGTGTACACTCGCGCTCTTTTGCGCATCGCACTTTTTGTGCAGTTTATCACTCGCGCTATGTTGCAAATTGCACTCTTTTGTGCAGTTTACACCCGCGCTATGTTGCGCATCGCACTGTTTTGCGTAGTTTACACTCGCGCTATGTTGCGCATCGCACTGTTTTGTGTAGTCTATCAGTCGCGCTTTGCGGCGCATCGCACTGTTTTGTGCAGTTTACATTCGCGCTATTTTGCGCATCGCACTGTTTTGTGGATTTTATCACTCGCGTATTTTGCGCATCGCACTGTTTTGTGCAGTTTGCACTCGCGTATTTTGCGCATCGCACTGTTTTGTGCAGTTTATCACTCGCGCTATGTTGCGCATCGCACTGTTTTGTGCAGTTTATCACTCGTGCTTTGTTGCGCATCGCACTGTTTTGTGCAGTTTACACTCGCGCTATGTTGCGCATCGCACTGTTTTGTGCAGTTTACACTCGCGCTATGTTGCGCATCGCACTGTTTTGTGCTGTTTATCACTCGCGCTATGTTGCGCATCGCACTATTTTATGTTGTTTATCACTGTGCTTTGCTGCGCATCGCACTGTTTTATGCAATTTACGCTCGCGCTGTGTTGCGCATCGCACTGTTTTGTGCAGTTTACACTCGCGCTATTTTGCGCATCGCACTTTTTGTGCAGTTTATCACTCGCGCTATGTTGCAAATCGCACTCTTTTGTGTAGTCTATCACTCACGCTTTGTTGCGCATCGCACTGTTTT
The DNA here is from genome assembly GCA_030407325.1 of Camellia japonica. Taxonomy (NCBI): domain Eukaryota; kingdom Viridiplantae; phylum Streptophyta; class Magnoliopsida; order Ericales; family Theaceae; genus Camellia; species Camellia japonica. Next base: position 30,358 of record JAPPVO010004380.1, on the reverse strand, counting down.
GTGCAGTTTACACTCGCGCTATTTTGAGCAACACACTGTTTTGTGGATTTTATCACTCACGCTATTTTGCGCATCGCACAGTTTTGTGCAGATTACACTCGCCCTATTTTGTGCATCGCACTGTTTTGTGCAGTTTATCACTCGCGCTGTTTTGCACATCGCACTGTTTTGTGCAGTTTATGACTCGCGTTGTGCTGCGCATCGCACTGTTTTGTGCTGTTTACACTCGCGATTTGTTGCGCATCGCCCTGTTTTGTGCAGTTTACACTCGCGCTATTTTGCGCATCGCACTGTTTTTTGGATTTTATCACTCGCGCTATTTTGCGCATCGCACTGTTTTGTGCAGTTTACACTCGCGCTATTTTGCGCAAGGCACTGTTTCATGCAGTTTACACTCGCGCCATGTTGCGCATCGCACTGTTTTGCGTAGTTTACACTCGCGGTATGTTGAGCATCGCACTGTTTTGTGTAGTTTATCACTCGCGCTTTGTTGCGCATCGCACTGTTTTGTGCAGTTTACAATAGTGCTATTTTGCGCATCGCACTGTTTTGTGGATTTTATCACTCACGCTATTTTGCGCATCGCACTGTTTTGTATGTTTACATTCACGCTATTTTGCACATCGCACTGTTTTGTGTAGTTTACACTCGCGCTATGTTGCGCATCGCACTATTTTGTGCAGTTTATCACTCGCGCTGTGTTGCGCATCGCACTATTTCGTGTGGTTTATCACTCGTGCTTTGTTGCGCATCGCACTGTTTTGTGCAACTTACACTCGTGCTGTGTTGCGCATCGTACTGTTTTGCGTAGTTTACACTCGCGCTATGTTGCGCATCGCACTGTTTTGTGTAGTCTATCAGTCGCGCTTTGCGATGCATCGCACTGTTTTGTGCAGTTTACATTCGCGCTATTTTGCGCATCGCACTGTTTTGTGGATTTTATCACTCGCGTATTTTGCGCGTCACACTGTTTTGTGCAGTTTACACTCGCGCTATGTTGCGCATCGCACTATTTTGTGCAGTATATCACTCGCGCTGTGTTGCGCATCGCACTATTTCGTGTTGTTTATCACTCGTGCTTTGTTGCGCATCGCACTGTTTTGTGCAACTTACACTCGCGCTGTGTTGCGCATCGCACTGTTTTGCGTAGTTCGCACTCGCGCTATGTTGACCATCGCACTGTTTTCTGTAGTTTATCACTCGCGCTTTGTTGCGCATCGCGCAGTTTTGTGCAGTTTACAATTGCGCTATTTTGCGCATCGCGCTGTTTTGTCGATTTTATCACTCGCGCTATTTTGCGCATTGCACTGTTTTGTGCAGTTTCCACTCGCTCTATTTTGCACATCGCACTGTTTTGTGCAGTTTACACTCGCGCTATGTTGCGCATCGCACTGTTTTGTGCAGTTTATCACTCGCGCTATGTTGCGCATCGCACTATTTTGTGTTGTTTATCACTCGTGCTTTGTTGCGCATCGCACTGTTTTGTGCAATTTACACTCGCGCTGTGTTGCGCATCGCACTGTTTTGTGCAGTTTACACTCGCGCTATTTTGCGCATCGCCCTTTTTGTGCAGTTTATCAGTCGCGCTATGTTGCAAGTTGAACTCTTTTGTGCAGTTTACGCCCGCGCTATGTTGCGCATCGCACTGTTTTGTGTAGTTTACACTCGCGCTATGTTGCGCATCGCACTGTTTCGTGTAGTCTATCAGTCGCGCATTGTGGCGCATCGCACTGTTTTGTGCAGTTTACATTCGCGCTATTTTGCGCATCGCACTGTTTTGTGGATTTTATCACTCGCGTATTTTGCGCATCGCACTGTTTTGTGCAGTTTATCACTCGCGCTATGTTGCGCATCGCACTGTTTTGTGCAGTTTATCACTCGTGCTTTGTTGCGCATCGCACTGTTTTGTGCAGTTTACACTCGCGCTATTTTGCGCATCGCACTGTTTTGTGCAGTTTACACTCGCGCTATGTTGCGCATCGCACTGTTTTGTGCAGTTTATCACTCGCGCTATGTTGCGCATCGCACTATTTTGTGTTGTTTATCACTCGTGCTTTGTTGCGCATCGCACTGTTTTGTGCAATTTACACTCGCGCTGTGTTGCGCATCGCACTGTTTTGTGCAGTTTACACTCGCGCTATTTTGCGCATCGCACTTTTTGTGCAGTTTATCACTCGCGCTATGTTGCAAATCGCACTCTTTTGTGCAGTTTACACCCGCGCTACGTAGCGCATCGCACTGTTTTGCGTAGTTTACACTCGCGCTATGTTGCGCATCGCACTGTTTTGTGTAGTTTACACTTGCGCTATTTTGCGCATCGCACTTTTTGTGCAGTTTATCACTCGCGCTATGTTGCAAATCGCACTCTTTTGTGCAGTTTACACCCGCGCTATGTAGCGCATCGCACTGTTTTGCGTAGTTTACACTCGCGCAATGTTGCGCATCGCACTGTTTTGTGTAGTTTACACTCGCGCTATGTTGAGCATCGCACTGTTTTGTGTAGTTTATCACTCGCGCTTTGTTGTGCATCGCACTGTTTTGTGCAGTTTACAGTCGAGCTATTTTGCGCATCGCACTGTTTTGTGGATTTTGTCACTCGCGCTATTTCGCGCATCGCACTGTTTTGTGCAGTTTACACTCGCTATTTTGCGCATCGCACTGTTTTGTGCAGTTTACACTGGCGCTATGTTGCGCATCGCACTATTTTGTGTAGTTTACACTCGCGCTATGTTGCACATCGCACTGTTTTGTGTAGTTTACACTCGCGCTATTTTGCGCATCGCACTTTTTGTGCAGTTTATCACTCGCGCTATGTTGCAAATCGCACTCTTTTGTGCAGTTTACACCCGCGCTATGTAGCGCATCGCACTGTTTTGCGTAGTTTACAATCGCGCTATGTTGCGCATCGCACTGTTTTGTGTAGTTGACACTCGCGCTATGTTGGGCATCGCACTGTTTTGTGTAGTTTATCACTCGCGCTTTGTTGCGCATCGCACTGTTTTGTGCAGTTTACAGTCGAGCTATTTTGCGCATCGCACTGTTTTGTGGATTTTATCACTCGCGCTATTTTGCGCATCGCACTGTTTTGTGCCGTTTACACTCGCATATTTTGCGCATCGCACTGTTTTGTGCAGTTTACACTCGCGCTATGTTGCGCATCGCATTGTTTTGCGTAGTTTACACTCGCGCTATGTTGACCATCGCACTGTTTTGTGCAGTTTGCGATTGCGCTATTTTGCGCATCGCACTGTTTTGTGGATTTTATCACTCGCGCTATTTTGCGCATCGCACTGTTTTGTGTGTTTACACTCGCGCTATTTTGCACATCGCACTGTCTTGTGCAATTTACACTCGCGCTATGTTGCGCATCGCACTATTTTGTGCAGTTTATCACTCGCGCTATGTTGCGCATCGCACTATTTCGTGTTGTTTATCACTCGTGCTTTGTTGCGCATCGCACTATTTTGTGCAATTTACACTCGCGCTGTGTTGCGCATCGCATTGTTTTGCGTAGTTTACACTCGCGCTATGTTGCGCATCGCACTGTTTTGTGTAGTCTATCAGTCGCGCTTTGCGATGCATCGCACTGTTTTGTGCAGTTTACATTCGCGCTATTTTGCGCATCGCACTGTTTTGTGGATTTTATCACTCGCGTATTTTGCGCATCGCACTGTTTTGTGTAGTTTACACTCGCGCTATGTTATGCATCGCACTGTTTTGTGCAGTTTATCACTTGCTATGCTGTGCATCGCACTGTTTTGTGCAGTTTATCACTCGTGCTTTGTTGCGCATCGCACTGTTTTGTGTAGTTTACACTCGCGCTATTTTGCGCATCGCACTGTTTTGTGCAGTTTACACTCGCCGTATTTTGCGCATCGCACTTTTTGTGCAGTTTATCACTCGCGCTATGTTGCGCATCACACTCTTTTGTGAAGTTTACACCCGCGCTATGTTACGCATCGCACTGCTTTGCGCAGTTTATCACTCGCGCTATGTTGCACATCGCACTGTTTTGTGCAGTTTACACTCACGCTATTTTTCGCATCGCACTTTTTGTGCAGTTTATTATTCGCGCTATGTTGCGCATCGCACTCTTTTGTGCAGTTTACACCCGCGCTATGTTGCGCATCGCACTGTTTCGTGCAGTTTACACTAGCGCTACTTTGAGCATCGCACTGTTTTGTGGATTTTATCACTCGCGCTATTTTGCGCATCGCACTATTTTGTGCAGTTTACACTCGCGCTATTTTGCACATCGCACTGTTTTGTGCAGTTTACACTCGCGCTATGTTGGGCATCGCATTGTTTTGTGCAGTTTATCACTCGCGCTATGTTGCGCATCGCACTATTTTGTGCAATTTATCACACGCGCTTTGTTGCGCATCGCACTGTTTTTTGCAATTTACACTCGTGCTGTGTTGTCCATCGCACCGTTTTGTGCAGTTTACACTCGCGCTATTTTGCGCATCGCACTTTTTGTGCAGTTTATCACTCGCGCTATGTTCCAAATTGCACTCTTTTGTGCAGTTTACACCCGCGCTATGTTGCGCATCGCACTGTTTTGTGCAATTTATCACTCGCGCTTTCTTGCGCGTCGCACTGTTTTGTGCAGTTTATACTTGCGCTGTGTTGCGCATCGCACTATTTTGTGCAGTTTATCACTCACGCTTTCTTGCGCATCGCATTGTTTTCTGCAGTTTATTACTCGCATTGTTTTATGCATTTTATCACTTGCGGTTTCTTGCGCCTCGCACCGTTTTGTGCAGTTTATCACTCGCACTTTCTTTTGCATCGCACACTCGCGCCATTTTACGCATCACACTGTTTTGTGCAGTTTACACTCCCGCTATTTTGCGCATCGCACTGTTTTCTGCAGTTTATCACTCGCGCTGTTTTGCACATCGCACTGTTTTGTGCAGTTTATAACTCACGCCGTTTTGTGCAGTTTATCACTCGTGCTTTCTTGCCCATCGCACTGTTTTGTGCAGTTTACACTCGCCCTATTTTGTGCATCGCACTGTTTTGTGCAGTTTATCACTCGCGCTGTTTTCCGCATCGCACAATTTTGTGCAGTTTATGACTCGCGATGTGCTGCGCATCGCACTGTTTTGTGCTGTTTACACTCGCGCTTTGTTGTGCATCGCACTGTTTTGTGCATTTTACACTCGCTATTTTGCGCATCGCACTGTTTTTTGGATTTTATCACTCCGCTATTTTGCGCATCGCACTGTTTTGTGCAGTTTACACTCGCGCTATTTTGCGTAAGGCACTGTTTTGTGCAGTTTACACTCGCGCTATGTTGCGCATCGCACTATTTTGTGTAGTTTATCACTCGCGCTTTGTTGCGCATCGCACTGTTTTGTGCAGCTTACAGTCGCGCTATTTTGCGCATCGCACTGTTTTGTGGATTTTATCACTCGCGCTATTTTGCGCATCGCACTGTTTTGTGCAGTTTACACTCGCCTATTTTGCGCATCGCACTGTTTTGTGCAGTTTACACTCGCGCTATGTTGCGCATCGCACTGTTTTGCGTAGTTTACACTCGCGCCATGTTGAGCATCGTACTGTTTTGTGTAGTTTATCACTCGCGCTTTGTTGCGCATCGCACTGTTTTGTGCAGTTTACAATGGCGCTATTTTGCGCATGGCACTGTTTTGTGGATTTTATCACTCGCGCTATTTTGCGCATCGCACTGTTTTGTGTGTTTACACTCGCGCTATTTTGCACATCGCACTGTTTTCTGCAGTTTACACCCGCGCTATGTTGCGCATCGCACTATTTTGTGCAGTTTATCACTCGTGCTCTGTTGCGCATCGCACTATTTCGTGTTGTTTATCACTCGTGCTTTGTTGCGCATCGCACCGTTTTGTGCAATTTACACTCGCGCTGTGTTGCGCATCGCACTGTTTTGCGTAGTTTACACTCGCGCTATGTTGCGCATCGCACTGTTTTGTGTAGTCTATCAGTCGCGCTTTGCGACGCATCGGACTATTTTGTGCAGTTTACATTCGCGCTATTTTGCGCATCGCACTGTTTTGTGGTTTTTATCACTCGCGTATTTTGCGCATCGCACTGTTTTGTGCAGTTTACACTCGCGCTATGTTGTGCATCTCACTGTTTTGTGCAGTTTGTCACTCGCTATGTTGCACATTGCACTGTTTTGTGCAGTTTATCACTCGTGCTTTGTTGCGCATCGCACTATTTTGTGCAGTTTACACTCGCGCTATTTTGCGCATCGCACTGTTTTGTGCAGTTTACACTAGCACTATTTTGCGCATCGCACTTTTTGTGCAGTTTATCACTCGCGCTATGTTGCGCATCACACTCTTTTGTGCAGTTTACACCCGCGCTATGTTGCGCATCGCACTGCTTTGCGTAGTTTATCACTCGCGCTATGTTGCGCATCGCACTGTTTTGTGCAGTTTACACTCACGCTATTTTTCGCATCGCACTTTTTGTGCAGTTTATCGCTCGCGCTGTGTTGCGCATCGCACTCTTTTGTGCAGTTTACACCCGCGCTATGTTGCGCATCGCACTGTTTCGTCCAGTTTACACTAGCGCTATTTTGCGCATCGCACTGTTTTGTGGATTTTATCACTCGCGCCATTTTGCGCATCGCACTGTTTTGTGCAGTTTACACTCGCGCTATTTTGCACATCGCACTGTTTTGTGCAGTTTACACTCGCGCTATGTTGGGCATCGCACTGTTTTGTGCAGTTTATCACTCGCGCTATGTTGCGCATCGCACTATTTTGTGCAGTTTATCACACGCGCTTTGTTGCGCATCGCACTATTTTTTGCAATTTACACTCGCGCTGTGTTGCGCATCGCGCTGTTTTGTGCAGTTTATACTCGCGGTATTTTGCGCATCGCACTTTTTGTGCAGTTTATCACTCGCGCTATGTTGCAAATCGCACTCTTTTGTGCAGTTTACACCCGCGCTATGTAGCGCATCGCACTATTTTGCGTAGTTTACACTCGCGCTATGTTGCACATCGCACTGTTTTGTGTAGTTTACACTCGCGCTATGTTGAGCATCGCGCTGTTTTGTGTAGTTTATCACTCGCGCTTTGTTGCGCATCGCACTGTTTTGTGCAGTTTACAGTCGTGCTATTTTGCGCATCGCACTGTTTTGTGGATTTTATCACTCGCGCTATTTTGCGCATCGCACTGTTTTGTGCAGTTTACACTCGCCTATTTTGCGCATCGCACTGTTTTGTGCAGTTTACACTCGCGCTATGTTGCGCATCGCACTGTTTTGCGTAGTTTACACTCGCGCTATGTTGAGCATCGCGCTGTTTTGTGTAGTTTATCACTCGCGCTTTGTTGCGCATCGCACTGTTTTGTGCAGTTTACGATTGCGCTATTTTGCGCATCGCACTGTTTTGTGGATTTTATCACTCGCGCTATTTTGCGCATCGCACTGTTTTGTGTGTTTACACTTGCGCTATTTTGCACATCGCACTGTCTTGTGCAGTTTACACTCGCGCTATGTTGCGTATCGCACTATTTTGTGCAGTTTATCACTCGCGCTATGTTGCGCATCGCACTATTTCGTGCTGTTTATCACTCGTGCTTTGTTGCGCATCGCACTGTTTTGTGCAATTTACACTCGCGCTGTGTTGCGCATCGCACTGTTTTGCGTAGTTTACACTCGCGCTATGTTGCGCATCGCACTGTTTTGTGTAGTCTATCAGTCGCGCTTTGCGATGCATCGCACTGTTTTATGCAGTTTACATTCGCGCTATTTTGCGCATCGCACTGTTTTGTGGATTTTATCACTCGCGTATTTTGCGCATCGCACTGTTTTGTGCAGTTTACACTCGCGCTATGTTGTGCATCGCACTGTTTTGTGCAGTTTATCACTCGCTATGCTGCGCATCGCACTGTTTTGTGCAGTTTATCACTCGTGCTTTGTTGCGCATCGCACTGTTTTGTGTAGTTTACACTCGCGCTATTTTGCGCATCGCACTGTTTTGTGCAGTTTACACTCGCCGTATTTTGCGCATCGCACATTTTGTGCAATTTATCACTCGCGCTATGTTGCGCATCACACTCTTTTGTGCAGTTTACAACCGCGCTATGTTACGCATCGCACTGCTTTGCGCAGTTTATCACTCGTGCTATGTTGCGCATCGCACTGTTCTGTGCAGTTTACACTTACTCTATTTTTCGCATCGCACTTTTTGTGCAGTTTATCGCTCGCACTATGTTGCGCATCGCACTCTTTTGTGCAGTTTACACCCGCGCTATGTTGCGCATCGCACTGTTTCGTGCAGTTTACACTAGCGCTACTTTGCGCATCGCACTGTTTTGTGGATTTTATCACTCGCGCTATTTTGCGCATCGCACTATTTTGTGCAGTTTACACTCGCGCTATTTTGCACATCGCACTGTTTTGTGCAGTTTACACTCGCGCTATGTTGGGCATCGCATTGTTTTGTGCAGTTTATCACTCGCGCTATGTTGCGCATCGCACTATTTTGTGCAATTTATCACACGCGCTTTGTTGCGCATCGCACTGTTTTTTGCAATTTACACTCGCGTTGTGTTGTGCATCGCACTGTTTTGTGCAGTTTACACTCGCGCTATTTTGCGCATCGCACTTTTTGTGCAGTTTATCACTCGCGCTATGTTCCAAATCGCACTCTTTTGTGCAGTTTACACCCGCGCTATGTTGCGCATCGCACTGTTTTGTGCAGTTTATCACTCGCGCTTTCTTGCGCGTCGCACTGTTTTGTGCAGTTCATACTTGCGCTGTGTTGCGCATCGCACTGTTTTGTGCAGTTTATCACTCACGCTTTCTTGCGCATCGCACTGTTTTATGCAGTTTATTACTCGCATTGTTTTATGCATTTAATCACTTGCGGTTTCTTGCGCATCGCACCGTTTTGTGCAGTTTATCACTCGCACTTTCTTTCGCATCACACTATTTTGTGCAGTTTACACAAGCGCCATTTTACGCATCACACTGTTTTGTGCAGTTTACACTCCCGTTATTTTGCGCATCGCACTGTTTTGTGCAGTTTATCACTCGCGCTGTTTTGCACATCGCACTGTTTTGTGCAGTTTATAACTCACGCCGTGTTGTGCATCGCACTATTTTGTGCAGTTTATCACTCGTGCTTTCTATGACTCGCACTGTTTTGTGCAGTTTACACTCGCCCTATTTTGTGCATCGCACTGTTTTGTGCAGTTTATCACTCGCGCTGTTTTGCGCATTGCACTATTTTGTGCAGTTTATGACTTGCGCTGTGCTGCGCATCGCACTGTTTTATGCTGTTTACACTCGCGTTTTGTTGCGCATCACACTGTTTTGTGCATTTTACACTCGCGCTATTTTCCGCATCGCACTGTTTTTTGGATTTTATCACTCGCGCTATTTTGCGTATCGCACTGTTCTGTGCAGTTTACACTCGCGCTATTTTGCGCAAGGCACTGTTTTGTGCAGTTTACACTCACGCTATGTTGCGCATCGCACTGTTTTGTGTGTTTATCACTCGCGCTTTGTTGCGCATCGCACTGTTTTGTGCAGTTTATCACTCGCGCTATTTTGCGCATCGCACTTTTTGTGCAGTTTATCACTCGCGCTATTTTGCAAATCGCACTGTTTTGTGCAGTTTACACTCGCGCTGTGTTGCGCATCGCACTGTTTTGTGCAGTTTATCACTCGCGCTTTCTTGCGCGTCGCACTGTTTTGTGCAGTTCACACTCGCGCTATGTTGCGCATCGCACTATTTTGTGCAGTTTATCACTCGCGCTTTCTTGCGCATCGCACTGTGTTGTGCAGTTTATTACTCGCATTGTTTTATGCATTTAATCACTTGCGGTTTCTTGCGCATCGCACCGTTTTGTGCAGTTTATCACTCGCACTTTCTTTCGCATCACACTATTTTGTGCAGTTTACACAAGCGCCATTTTACGCATCACACTGTTTTGTGCAGTTTACACTCCCGTTATTTTGCGCATCGCACTGTTTGTGCAGTTTATCACTCGCGCTGTTTTGCACATCGCACTGTTTGTGCAGTTTATAACTCACGCCGTGTTGTGCATCGCACTATTTTGTGCAGTTTATCACTCGTGCTTTCTATGACTCGCACTTTTTGTGCAGTTTACACTCGCCCTATTTTGTGCATCGCACTGTTTTGTTGCAGTTTATCACTCGCGCTGTTTTGCGCATTGCACTATTTTGTGCAGTTTATGACTTGCGCTGTGCTGCGCATCGCACTGTTTTATGCTGTTTACACTCGCGTTTTGTTGCGCATCACACTGTTTTGTGCATTTTACACTCGCGCTATTTTCCGCATCGCACTGTTTTTGGATTTTATCACTCGCGCTATTTTGCGTATCGCACTGTTCTGTGCAGTTTACACTCGCGCTATTTTGCGCAAGGCACTGTTTTGTGCAGTTTACACTCACGCTATGTTGCGCATCGCACTGTTTTGTGTAGTTTATCACTCGCGCTTTGTTGTGCATCGCACTGTTTTGTGCAGTTTACAGTCGCGCTATTTTGCGCATCGCGCTGTTTTGTGGATTTTATCACTCGCGCTATTTTGCGCATCGCACTGTTTGTGCAGTTTACACTCGCCTATTTTGCGCATCGCACTGTTTTGTGCAGTTTACACCCCCCGCGCTATGTTGTGCATCGCGCTGTTTTGCGTAGTTTACACTCGCGCCATGTTGAGCATCGCCCTGTTTTGTGTAGTTTATCACTCGCGCTTTGTTGCGCATCGCACTGTTTTGTGCAGTTTACAATGGCGCTATTTTGCGCATGGCACTGTTTTGTAGATTTTATCACTCGCGCTATTTTGCGCATCGCACTGTTTTGTGTGTTTACACTCGCGCTATTTTGCACATCGCACTGTTTTGTGCAGTTTACACTCGCGCTATGTTGCGCATCGCACTATTTTGTGCAGTTTATCACTCGCGCTATGTTGCGCATCGCACTATTTCGTCTTGTTTATCACTCGTGCTTTGTTGCGCATCGCACCATTTTGTGCAATTTACACTCGCGCTGTGTTGCGCATCGCACTGTTTTGCGTAGTTTACACTCGCGCTATGTTGCGCATCGCACTGTTTTGTGTAGTCTATCAGTCGCGCTTTGCGACGCTCGCACTGTTTTGTGCAGTTTACATTCGCGCTATTTTGCGCATCGCACTGTTTTGTGGATTTTATCACTCGCGTATTTTGCGCATCGCACTGTTTTGCAGTTTACACTCACGCTATGTTGTGCATCGCACTGTTTTGTGCAGTTTATCACTCGCTATGTTGCGCATCGCACTGTTTTGTGCAGTTTATCACTCGTGCTTTGTTGCGCATTGCACTATTTTGTGGAGTTTACACTCGCGCTATTTTGCGCATCGCACTATTTTGTGCAGTTTACACTAGCACTATTTTGCGCATCGCACTTTTTGTGCAGTTTATCACTCGCGCTATGTTGCGCATCACACTCTTTTGTGCAACTTACACCCGCGCTATGTTGCGCATCGCACTGCTTTGCGCAGTTTATCACTCGCGCTATGTTGCGCATTGCACTGTTTTGTGCAGTTTACACTCACGCTGTTTTTCGCATCGCACTTTTTGTGCAGTTTATCGCTCGTGCTATGTTGCGCATCGCACTCTTTTGTGCAGTTTACACCGCGCTATGTTGCGCATCGCACTGTTTCGTCCAGTTACACTAGCGCTATTTTGCGCATCGCACTGTTTTGTGGATTTTATCATTCGCTCTATTTTGCGCATCGCACTGTTTTGTGCAGTTTACACTCGCGCTATTTTGCACATCGCACTGTTTTGTGCAGTTTACACTCGCGCTATGTTGGCATCGCACTGTTTTGTGCAGTTTATCACTCGCGCTATGTTGCGCATCGCACTATTTTGTGCAGTTTATCACACCGCTTTGTTGCGCATCGCACTATTTTTTGCAATTTACACTCGCGCTGTGTTGCGCATCGCACTGTTTTGTGCAGTTTACTCTCGCGGTATTTTGCGCATCGCACTTTTTGTGCAGTTTATCACTCGCGCTATGTTGCAAATCGCACTCTTTTGTGCAGTTTACACCTGCGCTATGTTGCGCATCGCACTGTTTTGTGCAGTTTATCACTCGCACTTTGTTGCGCTCGCACTGTTTTGTGCAGTTTACACTCACAGCCATTTTACGCATCACACTATTTTGTGCAGTTTACACTCCCTATTTTGTGCATCGCACTGTTTTGTACAGTTATCACTCGCGCTGTTTTGCGCATCGCACTGTTTTGTGCAGTTTATAACTCACGCCGTGTGTGCATCGCACTGTTTGTGCAGTTTACAGTCGCGCTATTTTGCGCATCGCGCTGTTTTGTGGATTTTATCACTCGCGCTATTTTGCGCATCGCACTGTTTTGTGCAGTTTACACTCGCCTATTTTGCGCATCGCACTGTTTTGTGCAGTTTACACCCGCGCTATGTTGTGCATCGCGCTGTTTTGCGTAGTTTACACTCGCGCCATGTTGAGCATCGCCCTGTTTTGTGTAGTTTATCACTCGCGCTTTGTTGCGCATCGCACTGTTTTGTGCAGTTTACAATGGCGCTATTTTGCGCATGGCACTGTTTTGTAGATTTTATCACTCGCGCTATTTTGCGCATCGCACTGTTTTGTGTGTTTACACTCGCGCTATTTTGCACATCGCACTGTTTTGTGCAGTTTACACTCGCGCTATGTTGCGCATCGCACTATTTTGTGCAGTTATCACTCGCGCTATGTTGCGCATCGCACTATTTCGTCTTGTTTATCACTCGTGCTTGTTGCGCATCGCACCATTTTGTGCAATTTACACTCGCGCTGTGTTGCGCATCGCACTGTTTTGCGTAGTTTACACTCGCGCTATGTTGCGCATCGCACTGTTTTGTGTAGTCTATCAGTCGCGCTTTGCGACGCATCGCATTTTTGTGCAGTTTACATTCGCGCTATTTTGCGCATCGCACTGTTTTGTGGATTTTATCACTCGCGTATTTTGCGCATCGCACTGTTTTGTGCAGTTTACACTCACGCTATGTTGTGCATCGCACTGTTTTGTGCAGTTTATCACTCGCTATGTTGCGCATCGCACTGTTTTGTGCAGTTTATCACTCGTGCTTTGTTGCGCATTGCACTATTTTGTGAGTTTACACTCGCGCTATTTTGCGCATCGCACTATTTTGTGCAGTTTACACTAGCACTATTTTGCGCATCGCACTTTTTGTGCAGTTTATCACTCGCGCTATGTTGCGCATCACACTCTTTTGTGCAACTTACACCCGCGCTATGTTGCGCATCGCACTGCTTTGCGCAGTTTATCACTCGCGCTATGTTGCGCATTGCACTGTTTTGTGCAGTTTACACTCACGCTGTTTTTCGCATCGCACTTTTTGTGCAGTTTATCGCTCGTGCTATGTTGCGCATCGCACTCTTTTGTGCAGTTTACACCCGCGCTATGTTGCGCATCGCACTGTTTCGTCCAGTTTACACTAGCGCTATTTTGCGCATCGCACTGTTTTGTGGATTTTATCATTCGCCTATTTGCGCATCGCACTGTTTTGTGCAGTTTACACTCGCGCTATTTTGCACATCGCACTGTTTTGTGCAGTTTACACTCGCGCTATGTTGGGCATCGCACTTTTTGTGCAGTTTATCACTCGCGCTATGTGCGCATCGCACTATTTTGTGCAGTTTATCACACGCGCTTTGTTGCGCATCGCACTATTTTTTGCAATTTACACTCGCGCTGTGTTGCGCATCGCACTGTTTTGTGCAGTTTACTCTCGCGGTATTTTGCGCATCGCACTTTTTGTGCAGTTTATCACTCGCGCTATGTTGCAAATCGCACTCTTTTGTGCAGTTTACACCTGCGCTATGTTGCGCATCGCACTGTTTTGTGCAGTTTATCACTCGCACTTTGTTGCGCATCGCACTGTTTTGTGCAGTTTACACTCACGCCATTTTACGCATCACACTATTTTGTGCAGTTTACACTCCCGCTATTTTGTGCATCGCACTGTTTTGTACAGTTTATCACTCGCGCTGTTTTGCGCATCGCACTGTTTTGTGCAGTTTATAACTCACGCCGTGTTGTGCATCGCACTATTTTGTGCAGTTTATCAGTCGTGCTTTCTTGCCCATCGCACTGTTTTGTGCAGTTTACACTCGCATATTTTTTGTGCATCGCACTGTTTTGTGCAGTTTGTCACTCGCGCTGTTTTGCGCATCGCACTGTTTTGTGCAGTTTATGACTCGCGCTGCGCTGCACATCGCACTGTTTTGTGCTGTTTACACTCGCGCTTTGTTGCGCATCGCACTGTTTTGTGCAGTTTACACTCGCGCTATTTTGCGCATCGCACTGTTTTTTGGATTTTAACACTCGCGCTATTTTGCGCATCGCACTGTTTTGTGCTGTTTACACTCGCGCTATTTTGCGCAAGGCACTGTTTTGTGCAGTTTACACTTGCGCTATGTTGCGCATCGCACTGTTTTGCGTAGCTTACACTCGCGCTATGTTGAGCGTCGCACTGTTTTGTGTAGTTTATCGCTCGCGCTTTGTTGCGCATCGCACTGTTTTGTGCAGTTTACACTCGCGCTATTTTGCGCATCGCACTGTTTTGTGGATTTTATCACTCGCGCTATTTTGCGCATCGCACTGTTTTTTGCAGTTTACACTCGCGCTATTTTGCGCATCGCACTGTTTTGTGCAGTTTACACTCGCGCTATGTTGCGCATCTCACTGTTTTGTGCAGTTTATCACTCACGCTATGTTGCGCATCGCACTATTTTGTGTTGTTTATCACTCGTGCTTTGTTGCGCATCGCACTATTTTGTGCAATTTACACTCGCGCCGTGTTGCGCATCGCACTATTTTGTGCAGTTTACACTCGCGCTATTTTGCGCATCGCACTTTTTGTGCAGTTTATCACTCGCGCTATGTTGCAAATCGCACCCTTTTGTACAGTTTACACCCGCGCTATGTTGCGCATCGCACTGTTTTGCGTAGTCTATCACTCGCGCTTTGCTGCGCATCGCACTGTTTTGTGCAGTTTACATTCGCGCTATTTTGCGCATCGCACTATTTTGTGGATTTTTTCACTCGCGTATTTTGCGCATCGCACTGTTTTGTGCAGTTTACACTCGCGCTATTTAGCGCATCGCACTGTTTTGTGCAGTTTATCACTCGTTATGTTGCGCATCGCACTGTTTTGTGGATTTTATCACTAGCACTATTTTGCGCATCGCACTGTTTTGTGCAGTTTACACTCGCCTATTTGCGCATCGCACTATTTTGTGCAGTTTACACTCGCGCTATGTTGCGCATCGCACTGTTTTGCGTAGTTTACACTCGCGCCATGTTGAGCATCGCACTGTTTTGTGTAGTTTATCACTCGCGCTTTGTTGCGCATCGCACTATTTTGTGCAGTTTACAATGGCGCTATTTTGCGCATGGCACTGTTTTGTGGATTTTATCGCTCGCGCTATTTTGCGCATCGCACTGTTTTGTGGGTTTACACTCGCGCTATTTTGCACATCGCACTGTTTTGTGCAGTTTACACTCGCGCTATGTTGCGCATCGCACTATTTTGTGCAGTTTATCACTCGCGCTATGTTGCGCATCGCACTATTTCGTGTTGTTTATCACTCGTGCTTTGTTGCGCATCGCACCGTTTTGTGCAATTTACACTCGCGCTGTGTTGCGCATCGCACTATTTTGCGTAGTTTACACTCGCGCTATGTTGGGCATCGCACTGTTTTGTGTAGTCTATCAGTCACGCTTTGCGACGCATCGCACTGTTTTGTGCAGTTTACATTCGCGCTATTTTGCGCATCGCACTGTTTTGTGGATTTTATCACTCGCGTATTTTGCGCATCGCACTGTTTTGTACAGTTTACACTCGCGCTATGTTGTGCATCGCACTGTTTTGTGCAGTTTATCACTCGCTATGTTGCGCATCGCACTGTTTTGTGCAGTTTATCACTCGTGCTTTGTTGCGCACCGCACTATTTTGTGCAGTTTACACTCGCGCTATTTTGCGCATCGCACTATTTTGTGCAGTTTACACTAGCACTATTTTGCGCATCGCACTTTTTGTGCAGTTTATCACCCGCGCTATGTTGCGCATCACACTCTTTTGTGCAGTTTACACCCGCACTATGTTGCGCATCGCACTGCTTTGCGCAGTTTATCACTCGCGCTATGTTGCGCATCGCACTGTTTTGTGCAGTTTACACTCACGCTATTTTTGGCATCGCACTTTTTGTGCAGTTTATCGCTCGCGCTATGTTGCGCATCGCACTCTTTTGTGCAGTTTACACCCGCGCTATGTTACGCATCGCACTGTTTCGTCCAGTTTACACTAGCGCTATTTTGCGCATCGCACTGTTTTGTGGATTTTTTCACTCGCGCTATTTTGCGCATCGCACTGTTTTGTGCAGTTTACACTCGCGCTATGTTGGGCATCGCACTGTTTTGTGCAGCTTATCACTCGCGCTATGTTGCGCATCGCACTATTTTGTGCAGTTTATCACACGCGCTTTGTTGCGCATCGCACTATTTTTTGCAATTTACACTCGCGCTGTGTTGCGCATCGCACTGTTTTGTGCAGTTTACACTCGCGCTATTTTGCGCATCGCACTGTTTTGTGCAGTTTACACTCGCCCTATTTTGTGCATCGCACTGTTTTGTGCAGTTTGTCACTCGCGCTGTTTTGCGCATCGCACTGTTTTGTGCAGTTTATGACTCGCGCTGCGCTGCGCATCGCACTGTTTTGTGCTGTTTACACTCGCGCTTTGTTGCGCATCGCACTGTTTTGTGCAGTTTACACTCGCGCTATTTTGCGCATCGCACTGTTTTTTGGATTTTATCACTCGCGCTGTTTTGCGCATCGCACTGTTTTGTGCTGTTTACACTCGCGCTATTTTGCGCAAGGCACTGCTTTGTGCAGTTTACACTCGCGCTATGTTGCGCATCGCACTGTTTTGCGTAGCTTACACTCGCGCTATGTTGAGCATCGCACTGTTTTGTGTAGTTTATCACTCGCGCTTTGTTGCGCATCGCACTGTTTTGTGCAGTTTACACTCGCGCTATTTTGCGCATCGCACTGTTTTGTGCAGTTTACACTCGCGCTATTTTGCGCATCGCACTGTTTTGTGCAGTTTACACTCGCGCTATTTTGCGCATCGCACTATTTTGTGCAGTTTACACTCGCGCTATGTTGCGCAACGCACTGTTTTGTGCAGTTTATCACTCGCGCTATGTTGCGCATCGCACTATTTTGTGTTGTTTATCACTCGTGCTTTGTTGCGCATCGCACTGTTTTGTGCAATTTACACTCGCGCTGTGTTGCGCATCGCACTATTTTGTGCAGTTTACACTCGCGCTATTTTGCGCATCGCACTTTTTGTGCAGTTTATCACTCACGCTATGTTGCAAATCGCACCCTTTTGTGCAGTTTACACCCGCGCTATGTTGCGCATCGCACTGTTTTGCGTAGTCTATCACTCGCGCTTTGCTGCGCATCGCACTGTTTTGTGCAGTTTACATTCGCGCTATTTTGCGCATCGCACTATTTTGTGGATTTTTTCACTCGCGTATTTTGCGCATCGCACTGTTTTGTGCAGTTTACACTCGCGCTATGTAGCGCATCGCACTGTTTTGTGCAGTTTATCACTCTCTATGTTGCGCATCGCACTGTTCTGTGCAGTTTATCACTCGTGCTTTCTTGCGCATCGCACTGTTTTGTGCAGTTTATACTCGCGCTATTTTGCGCATCGCACTGTTTTGTGTAGTTTACACTCGCACTATTTTGCGCATTGCACTCATTTGTGCAGTTTACACCCGCGCTATGTTGCGCATCGCACTGCTTTGCGCAGTTTATCACTCGCGCTATGTTGCGCGTCGCACTGTTTTGTGCAGTTTACACTCACGCTATTTTTCGCATCGCACTTTTTGTGCAGTTTATCACTCGCGCTATGTTGCGCATCACACTCTTTTGTGCAGTTTACACCCGCGCTATGTTGCGCATCGCACTGCTTTGCGCAGTTTATCACTCGCGCAATGTTGCGCATCGCACTGTTTTGTGCAGTTTACACTCACGCTATTTTTCGCATCGCACTTTTTTTGCAGTTTATCACTCGCGCTATGTTGCGCATCGCACTCTTTTGTGCAGTTTACACGCGCGCTATGTTTCGCAGCGCACTGTTTTGTCCTGTTTACACTAGCGCTATTTTGCGCATCGCACTGTTTTGTGGATTTTATCACTCGCACTATTTTGCACATCACACTGTTTTGTGCAGTTTACACTAGCGCTATTTTGCGCATCGCACTGTTTTGTGCAGTTTACACTCGCGCTATGTTGCGCATCGCACTATTTTGTGCAGTTTATCACTCGCGCTATGTTGCGCATCGCACTGTTTTGTGCATTCTATCACTCGCACTTTCTTGCGCATCGCACTATTTTTTGCATTTTATCACTTGCGGTTTCTTGCGCATCACACCGTTTTGTGTAGTTTATCACTTGCGATTTCTTGCGCATCGCACTGTTTCGTACAGTTTATTACTCGCACTTTCTTACGCATCGCACCGTTTTATGCAGTGTATCACTCGCGCTTTGTTGCGCATCGCACTGTTTTGTGCAGATTGTCACTCGCGCTATGTTGTGCATCGCACTGTTTTGTGCAGTTTCTCACTCGCGTTTTGTTGCGCATCGCACTGTTTTGTGCAGTTTACACTCGCACTATTTTGCGCATCGCACTGTTTTGTGGATTTTATCACTCGCGCTATTTTGCGCATCGCAATGTTTTGTGTAGTTTACACTCGTGCTACGTTGCGCATCGCACTGTTTTGTGCAGTTTACACTCGTGCTGCGTTGCGCATCGCACTGTTTTGTGCAGTTTATCACTCGCGCTATGTTGCGCATCGCACTGTTTTGTGCAGTTTATCACTCGCGCTTTGTTGCGCATCGCACTGTTTTGTGCAGTTTATCACTCACGCTATTTTGCGCATCGCACTCTTTTGTGCAGTTTATCAGTCGCGCTTTCTTGGGCATCGCACTGTTTTGTGGAGTTTACAGTCGCGCTATTTTGCGCATCACACTGTGTTGTGGATTCTATCACTCGCGCTATTTTGCGCATCACACTGTTCTATACAGTTTACACTCGCGCTATTTTGCGCATGGCACTGTTTTTTGCAGTTTACACTCGCGCTATGTTGCGCATCGCCCTGTTTTGTGTAGTTTATCACTCGCGCTTTGTTGCACATCGCACTATTTTGTGCAGTTTACACTCGCGCTATTTTGCGCATCGCTCTGTTTTGTGGATTTTATCACTCTCGTATTTTGCACATCGCACTGTTTTGTGCAGTTTACACTCGCGCTATGTTGCGGATCGCACTATTTTGTGCAGTTTATCTCTCGCGCTATGTTGTGCATCGCACTATTTTGTGCAGTTTATCACTCGCGCTTTGTTACGCATCGCACTATTTTGTGCAGTTTACACTCGCGCTATTTTGCGCATCGCATTGTTTTGTGCAGTTTACACTCCCGCTATTTTGCGCATCGCACTTTTTGTGCAGTTTATCACTCGCGCTGTGTTGTGCATCGCATTGTTTTGTACAGTTTACACTCGCGCTATTTTGCGCATCGCACTGTTTTGTGGATTTTATCACTCGCGCTATTTTCCACATCGCACTGTTTTGTGCAGTTTACACTCACGCTATTTTGCACATCACGCAGTTTTGTGCAGTTTACACGCGCGCTATGTTGGGCATCGCACTGTTTTGTGCAATTTATCACTCACGCTATGTTGCGCATTGCACTATTTTGTGCAGTTTATCACTCGCGCTTTGTTGCACATCGCACTGTTTTGTGCAATTTACACTCGCGCTGTGTTGCGCATCGCACTGTTTTGTCCAGTTTACACTCGCGCTATTTTGCGCATCGCACTTTTTTGTGCAGTTTATCACTTGCGCTGTGTTGCAAATCGAACTCTTTTGTGCAGTTTACACCCGCGCTATGTTGCGCATCGCACTGTTTTGTGCAGTTTATCACTCGCGCTTTCTAGCGCATCGCACTGTTTCATGCATTTTATCACTTGCGGTTTTTTGCGCATCGCACCGTTTTGTGCAGTTTATCACTCGCGCTTTCTTGCGCATCGCACTGTTTTGTGTAGTTTATCACTTGTACTTTCTTGTGCATCGCACTGTTTTATGCAGTTTATCACTTGCGGTTTCTTGCGCATCGCACCGTTTTGGGCAGTCTATCACTCGCGCTTTCTTGCGCATCGCACTATTTTGTGTTGTTTACACTCGCGCCATTTTACGCATGACACTGTTTTGTGCAGTTTATCACTAGCGCCGTTTTGCGCATCGCACTATTTTGTGCAGTTTATAACTCGCGCCGTGTTGTGCATCGCACTATTTTGTGCAGTTTATCTCTCGCGCTTTCTTGCGCATCGCACTGTTTTGTGCAGTTTACACTCGCGCTATTCTGCGCATCGCACTGTTTTGTGCAGTTTACACTCGCGCTGCTTTGCGCATCGCACTGTTTTGTGCAGTTTATCACTCGCGCTGTTTTGCGCATCGCACTTTTTGTGCAGTTTATCACTCGCGCTGTGCTGCGCATCGCACTGTTTTGTGCAGTTTACACTCGCGCTTTGTTGCGCATTGCACTGTTTTGTGCAGTTTACACTTTTTGTGCAGTTTGTCACTCACGCTATGTTGCAAATCGCTCTCTTTTGTGCAGTTTACACCCGCGCTATGTTGCGCATCGCACAGTTTTGTGCAGTTTATCACTCGCGCTTTCTTCCGCGTCGCACTGTTTTGTGCAGTTTACACTCGCGTTGTGTTGCGCATCGCACTTTTTTGTGCAGTTTATCACTCGCGCTTTCTTGCGCATCGCACTGTTTTGTGAAGTTTATCACTCACCCGTTCTTGCGCATCGCACTGTTTTATGCATTTTATCACTTGCGGTTTCTTGCGCATCGCAGCGTTTTGTGCAGTTTATCACCCGCGCTTTCTTGCGCATCGCACTGTTTTGTACAGTTTATCACTCGCGCTTTCTTGCGCATCGCACTGTTTTATGCATTTTATCACTTGCGGTTTCTTATGCATCGCACCGTTTTGTGCAGTTTATCACTCGTGATTTCTTGCGCATCGCACTGTTTTGTCCAGTTTATTACTCGCACTTTCTTACGCATCGCACTGTTTTATGCAGTTTTTCACTTGCGGTTTCTTGTGCATCGCACCGTTTTGTGCTGTTTATCACTCACACTTTCTTGCGCATCGCACTGTTTTGTGCAGTTTAGCACCCGCACTGTTTTGCGCATCGCACAGTTTTATGCAGTTTATCACTCGCGCTGGGTTGCGCATCGCACTGTTTTGTGCAGTTTATCACCCCCGCTTTCTTGCGCATCGCAATATTTTGTGCAGTTTACCACTCGCGCTGTTTTGCGCATCGCACTGTGTTGTGCAGTTTGCACTCGCACTCTTTTGCGCATCGCACTGTTTTTTGCAGTTTACACTCGCGCTATGTTGCGCATCGCACTATTTTGTGCAGTTTTTCACTCGCGCTATGTTGCGCATCACACTGTTTTGTTCGGTTCATCACTCACGCTTTGTTGCGCATCGCACTATTTTGTGCAGTTTGTCATTCGCGCTATTTTGCGCATCGCACTGTTTTGTGCAGTTTACACTCGCACTAATTTGCGCATCGCACTGTTTTGTGCAGTTTACACTCATGCTATTTTGCGCATCGCACTCATTTGTGCAGTTTATCACACGCGCTATGTTGCGCATCGCACTGTTTTTGTGCAGTTTATCACTCGCGCTGTGTTGCGCATCGCACTGTTTTGTGCAGTTTATCACTCGCGCTTTCTTGCGCATCGCACTGTTTTGTGCTGTTTATCACTCGCGCTTTCTTGCGCATCGCACTGTTTCCTGCAGTTTATCACTCGCGGTTTCTTGCGCATCGCACCGTTTTGTGCAGTTTATCACTCGCGCTTTCTTCCGCATCACACTGTTTTGTGTAGTTTCTCACTCGCACCATGTTGCGCATCGCACAGTTTTGTGCAGTTTACACTCGCGCCATTTTACGCATCGCACTGTTTTGTGTAGTTTATTACTCGCACTTTCTTACGCATCCCACTGTTTTATGCAGTTTATCACTTGCGCTATGTTGCGCATCGCACTGTTTTGTGCAGTTTATCACTCGCGCTTTGTTGCGCATCGCACTGTTTTGTGCAGGTTGTCACTCGCGCTATGTTGCGTAATCGCACTGTTTTATGCAGTTTATCACTCGCATTTTGTTGCGCGTCGCACTGTTTTGTGCAGTTTACACTCGCACTATTTTGCGCATCGCACTGTTTTGTGCAGTTCACACTCTCACTATTTTGCGCATCGCACTGTTTTGTGGATTTTATCACTCGCGCTACTTTGCGCATTGCAATGTTTTGTGCAGTTTACACTCGCGCAATGTTGCGCATCGCACTGTTTTGTGTAGTTTACACTCACGTTATGTTGCGCATCGCACTATTTTGTGCAGTTTATCACTCGCGCTATGTTGCGCATCGCACTGTTTTGTGCAGTTTATCACTCGCGCTTTGTTGCGCATCGCACTGTTTTGTGCAGTT
Organism: Camellia japonica; assembly: GCA_030407325.1. Lineage (NCBI taxonomy): Eukaryota > Viridiplantae > Streptophyta > Magnoliopsida > Ericales > Theaceae > Camellia > Camellia japonica. Next base: position 7,737 of record JAPPVO010004380.1, on the reverse strand, counting down.
TACACTGGCACTATTTTGCGCATCTCACTGTTTTGTGGAGTTTACACTCGCGCCATTTTGCGCATCGCACTGTTTTGTGGATTTTATCACTCGCGCTATTTTGCGCATCGCACTGTTTTGTGCAATTTACACTCACGCTATTTTGTGCAGTTTACACTCTCGCTATGTTGCGCATCGCACTGTTTTGTGTAGTTTACACTCGCGCTATTTTGCGCATCGCACTGTTTTGTGCAGTTTATCACTCGCGCTTTGTTGCGCATCGCACTGTTTGGTGCACTTTACACTCACGCTGTGTTGCGCATCGCACTGTTTTGTGCAGTTTATCACTCGCGCTATGTTGCGCATCGCACGGTTTTGTGCAGTTTACCACTCGCACTTTGTTGCGCATCGCACTTTTTGTGCAGTTTATCGCGCGCGCTATGTTGCGCATCGCACTCTTTTGTGCAGTTTAAACCCGCGCTATGTTGCGCATCGCACTGTTTTGTGCAGTTTACACTCGCGCTATTTTGGGCATCACACTGTTTTGTGGATTTTATCACTCGCGCTATTTTGCGCATCGCACTGTTTTGTGCAGTTTACACTCGCACCATGTTGCGCATCGCACTGTTTTGTGCAGTTTATCACTCGCGCTTTGTTGCGCATCGCACTGTTTTGTGCAATTTGCACTCGCTCTGTGTTGCGCATCGCACTGTTTTGTGCAGTTTACACTCACGCTGTGTTGCGCATCGCACTGTTTTGTGCAGTTTACACTCGCGCTATTTTGCGCATCGCACTTTTTGTGCAGTTTATCACTCGCGCTATGTTGCAAATCGCACTCTTTTGTGCAGTTTACACCCGCGCTATGTTGCGCATCGCACTGTTTTGTGCAGTTTATCACTCGCGCTTTCTTGCGCGTCGCACTGTTTTGTGCAGTTTACACTCGCGCTGTGTTGCGCATCGCACTGTTTTGTGCAGTTTATCACTCGCTCTTTCTTGCGCATCGCACTGTTTTGTGCAGTTTACACTCGCCCTTTCCTGCTCATCGCACTGTTTTATGCAGTTTATCACTTGCGGTTTCTTGCGCATCGCACTGTTTTGTGCAGTTTATCACCCGCGCTTTCTTGCGCATCGCATTGTTTTTGCAGTTTATCGCCCGCGCTTTCTTGCGCATCGCACTATTTTGTGTAGTTTACATTCGCGCTATTTTGCGCATCGCACTGTTTTGTGCCGTTTATCACTCGCGCAGTTTTGCGCATCACACTATTTTGGGCAGTTTATAACTCGCGCCGTGTTGCGCATCGCACTATTTTGTGCAGTTTATCACTTGCGCTTTCTTGCGCGTCGCATTGTTTTGTGCAGTTTACACTCGCCGTATTTTGCGCATCGCACTGTTTTGTGCAGTTTATCACTCGATGCGCGCATCGTACTGTTTTGTGCAGTTTATCACTCGCGCTGTTTTGCGCATCGCACTGTTTTGTGCAGTTTATCACTCGCGCTGTGCTGCGCATCGCACTGTTTTGTGCAGTTTACACTCGCGCTGTGTTGCGCATCGCACTATTTTGTGCAGTTTATCACTCCCGCTTTCTTCCGCATCGCACTGTTTTGTGCAGTTTACCACTCGCGCTGTTTTGCGCATCGCACTCTTTTGCGCATTTTACACTCGCGCGCTTTTGTGCATCGCACTGTTTTGTGCAGTTTACACTCGCGCTATTTTGCTCATCGCACTGTTTTGTGCAGTTGACACTCACGCTATTTTGCGCATCGCACTGTTTTGTGCAATTTATCACTCGCGCTTTGTTGCGCATCGCACTGTTTTGTGAAGTTTATCACTCGCGCTATTTTGCGCATCGCACTATTTTGTGCAGTTTATCACTCGCGATTTCTTGCGCATCGCACTGTTTTGTGGAGTTTATCACTCGCACTATTTTGCGCATCGCACTGTTTTGTGCAGTTTACACTCGCGCTATTTTGCGCATGGCACTGTTTTGTGCAGTTTACACTCGCGCTATGTTGCGCATCGTACTATTTTGTGTAGTTTACACTCGCGCTATGTTGCACATCGCACTGTTTTGTGCAGTTTATCACTCGCGCTTTGTTGCGCATCCCACTGTTTTGTGCAGTTTACACTCGCGCTATTTTGTGCATCGCACTGTTTTGTGGATTTTATCACTCGCGTATTTTGCACATCGCACTGTTTTGTGCAGTTTACACCAGCGCTATGTTGCGCATCGCACTGTTTTGTGCAGTTTATCACTCGCGCTTTGTTGCGCATCGCACTGTTGTGTAGTTTACACTCGCGCTATTTTGCGCATCGCACTGTTTTGTGTAGTTTATCACTCGCGCTGTTTTGTGCATCGCACTGTTTTGGGAAGTTTATAACTTGCGGCGTGTTGCGCATCGCACTATTTTGTGCAGTTTATCACTCGCGCTTTCTTGCGCGTCGCACTGTTTTGTGCAGTTTACACTCGCCCTATTTTGTGCATCGCACTGTTTTGTGCAGTATATCACTCGATGCGCGCATCGTACTGTTTTGTGCAATTTGTCACTCGCGTTGTTTTGCACATCGCACTGGTTTGTGGAGTTTATCACTCGCGATGTGCTGCGCATCGCCCTGTTTTGTGCAGTTTACACTCGCGCTGTGTTGCGCATCGCACTGTTTTGTACAGTTTATCACTCCCGCTTTCTTGCGCATCGCACTGTTTTGTGCAGTTTACCACTCGCGCTGTTTTGCGCATCGCACTCTTTTGCGCAGTTTACACTCGCGCTCTTTTGCGCATCGCACTGTTTTGTGCAGTTTACACTCGCGATATTTTGCGCATCGCACTGTTTTGTGCAGTTGACACTCGCGCCATTTTGCGCATCGCACTATTTTGAGCAGTTTATCACGCGCGCTATGTTGCGCATCACACTCTTTTGTGCAGTTTACACTCGCGCTATGTTGCGCATCGCACTGTTTTGTGCAGTTTATCACTCGCGCTTTGTTGCGCATCGCACTGTTTTGTGTAGTTTACACTCGTGCTATTTTGCGCATCGCACAGTTTTGTGCAGTTCACACTCGCGCTATTTTGCGCATCGCACTTTTTGTGGAGTTTGTCGCTCGCGCTATGTTGCGCATCGCACTCTTTTGTGCAGTTTACACCTGTGCTATGTTGCGCATCGCACTGTTGTGTGCAGTTTACAATCGCCCTATTTTGCGCATTGCACTGTTCTGTGCAATTTATCACTCGATGCACGCATCGTACGGTTTTGTGCAGTTTATCACTCGCGCTGTTTTGCGCATCGCACTGTTTTGTGCAGTTTATCACTCGCGCTGTGCTGCGCATCGCACTGTTTTGTGCAGGTTACACTCGCGCTGTGTTGCGCATCGCACTGTTTTGTGCAGTTTATCACTCCAGCTTTCTTGCGCATCGCACTGTTTTGTGTAGTTTACCACTCGCGCTGTTTTGCGCATCGCACACTTCTGCGCAGTTTACACTCGCGCACTTTTGCGCATCGCACTCTTTTGCGCAGTTCACACTCGCGGTCTTTTGCACATCGCACTGTTTTGTGCAGTTTACACTCGCGCTATTTTTGCGCATCGCACTGTTTTGTGCAGTTTATCACGCGCGCTATGTTGCGCATCGCACTGTTTTGTGCAGTTTATCACTCGCGCTTTGTTGCGCATCGCACTGTTTTGTGCAGTTTATCACTCGCGCTATTTTGCGCATCGCACTATTTTGCGCAGTTTATCACTCGCGCTTTCTTGCGCATCGCACTGTTTTGTGGAGTTTATCACTTGCGCTATTTTGCGCATCGCACTGTTTTGTGGAGTTTACACTCGCGCTATTTTGCGCGTCGCACTATTTTTTGGATTTTATCACTCGCGCTATTTTGCGCATCGTACTGTTTTGTGCATTTTACACTCGCGCTATTTTGCGCATCGCACTTTTTGTGCAGTTTACACTTGCGCTATGTTGCGCATCGCACTATTTTGTGTAGTTTACACTCGCGCTATGTTGCACATCGCACTGTTTTGTGTAGTTTACACTCGCGCTATTTTGCGCATCGCACTTTTTGTGCAGTTTATCACTCGCGCTATGTTGCAAATCGCACTCTTTTGTGCAGTTTACACCCGCGCTATGTTGCGCATCGCACTGCTTTCTGCAGTTTATCACTCGCGCTTTCTTGCGCATCGCACTGTTTTATGCATTTTATCACTTGCGGTTTCTTGCACATCGCACCGTTTTGTGCAGTTTATCACTCGGGCTTTCTTGCTCATCGCACTGTTTTGTGCAGTTTATTACTCGCACTTTCTTGCGCATCACACTGTTTTATGCAGTTTATCACTTGCGGTTTCTTGCGCAACGCACCATTTTGGGCAGTTTATCACTCGTGCTTTCTTGCGCATCGCACTGTTTTGTGCAGTTTACACTCCCGCAAATTTACGCATCGCACTGTTTTGTGCATTTTACACTCGCGCTGTTTTGCGCATCGCACTGTTTTGTGCAGTTTATCACTCCAGCTGTTTTGTGCATCGCACTGTTTTGTGCAGTTTATAACTCGCGCCGTGTTGTGCATCGCACTATTTTGTGCAGTTTATCACTCGCCCTTTCTTGCCCATCGCACTGTTTTGTGCAATTTACACTCGCGCAGTGTTGCGCATCGCACTGTTTTGTGCAGTTTACACTCGCGCTATTTTGCGCATCGCACTTTTTGTGCAGTTTATCACTCGCGCCATGTTGCAAATCGCACTCTTTTGTCCATTTACACCCGTGCTATGTTGCGCATCGCACTGTTTTGCGTACTTTACACTAGCGCTATGTTGCGCATCGCACTGTTTTGTGTAGTCAATCACTCGCGCTTTGTTGCGCATCGCACTGTTTTGTGCAGTTTACACTCGCGCTATTTTGAGCAACACACTGTTTTGTGCAGTTTACACTCCCGCTATTTTGCGCAACGCACTTTTTGTGCTGTTTATCACTCGCGCTATGGTCCGCATCGCACTTTTTTGTGCAATTTACACCAGTGCTATGTTGCGCATCGCACTGTTTTGTGCAATTTACACTCGCGCTATTTTGCGTATCGCACTGTTTTGTGGATTTTATCACTCCCGCTATTTTGCGCATCGCACTGTTTTGTGCAGTTTACACTCACGCTATGTTGCGCATCGCACTGTTTCGTGCAGTTTATCACTCGCGCTATGTTGCACATCGCACTATTTTGTGCTGTTTATCACTCGCGCTTTGTTGCGCATCGCACTGTTTTGTGCAATTTACACTCGCGCTGTGTTGCGCATCGCACTGTTTTGTGCTGTTTACACTCGCGCTCTTTTGCGCATCGCACTTTTTGTGCAGTTTATCACTCGCGATATGTTGCAAATCGCACTCTTTCGTGCAGTTTACACCCGCGCTGTGTTGCGCATCGCACTATTTTGCGTAGTTTACACAAGCGTTATGTTGCGCATCGCACAGTTTTATGTAGTCTATCACTCGCGCTTTGTTGCGCATCGCACTGTTTTGTGCAGTTTACACTCACGCTATTTTGCGCATCGCACTGTTTTGTGCAGTTACGCTTCGCTATTTTGCGCATCGCACTTTTTGTGCTGTTTATCACTCGCGCTATGTTGCGCATCGCACTGTTTTGGGCAGTTTATCACTCGCGCTTTCTTGCGCATCGCACTGTTTTGTGCAGTTTACACTCCCGCAAATTTACGCATCGCACTGTTTTGTGCATTTTACACTCGCGCTGTTATTGCGCATCGCACTGTTTTGTGCAGTTTATCACTCCCGCTGTTTTGTGCATCGCACTGTTTTGTGCAGTTTATAACTCGCGCCGTGTTGTGCATCGCACTATTTTGTGCAGTTTATCACTCGCCCTTTCTTGCCCATCGCACTGTTTTGTGCAATTTACACTCGCGCAGTGTTGCGCATCGCACTGTTTTGTGCAGTTTACACTCGCGCTATTTTGCGCATCGCAGTCTTTGTGCAGTTTATCACTCGCGCCATGTTGAAAATCGCACTCTTTTGTCCATTTACACCCGTCCTATGTTGCGCATCGCACTGTTTTGCGTACTTTACACTAGCGCTATGTTGCGCATCGCACTGTTTTTGTGTAGTCAATCACTCGCGCTTTGTTGCGCATAGCACTGTTTTGTGCCAGTTACACTCGCGCTTTTGAGAACACACTTGTTTTGTGCAGTTACACTCCCGCTATTTTGCGCAACGCACTTTTTGTGCTATTTATCACTCGCGCTGGTCCGCATCGCACTTTTTTGAGCAATTTACACCAGTGCTATGTTGCGCATCGCACTGTTTTGTGCAATTTACACTCGCGCTAATTTGCGTATCGCACTGTTTTGTGGATTTTATCACTCCCACTATTTGCGCATCGCACTGTTTTGTGCAGTTTACACTCACGCTATGTTGCGCATCGCACTGTTTCGTGCAGTTTTCACTCGCGATATGTTGCACATCGCACTATTTTGTGCTGTTATCACTCGCGCTTTGTTGCGGCATCGCACTGTTTTGTGCCAATTTACACTCGCGCTTGTTGTTGCGCATCGCACTGTTTTGTGCTTTTACACTCGTGCTCTTTTGCACATCGCACTTTTTGTGCAGTTTATCACTCGCGATATGTTGCAAATCGCACTCTTTCGTGCAGTTTACACCCGCGCTGTGTTGCGCATCGCACTATTTTGCGTAGTTTACACAAGCGTTATGTTGCGCATCGCACAGTTTTATGTAGTCTACACTCGCGCTTTGTTGCGCATCGCACTGTTTTGTGCAGTTTACACTCACGCTATTTTGCGCATCGCACTGTTTTGTGCAGCTTACGCTTCGCTATTTTGCGCATCGCACTTTTTGTGCGTTTATCACTCGCGGCTATGTTGCGCATCGCACTGTTTTGGGCAGTTTATCACTCGCCTTTCTTGCGCATCGCATGTTTTGTGCAGTTTACACTCCGCAAATTACGCATCGCACTGTTTTGTGCATTTTACACTCGCGCTGTTATTGCGCATCGCACTGTTTTGTGCAGTTTATCACTCCCGCTGTTTTGTGCATCGCGCTGTTTTGTGCAGTTTATAACTCGCGCGTGTTGTGCATCGCACTATTTTGTGCAGTTTATCACTCGCCCTTTCTTGCCCATCGCACTGTTTTGTGCAATTTACACTCGCGCAGTGTTGCGCATCGCACTGTTTTGTGCAGTTTACACTCGCGCTATGCGGCATCGCACTTTTTGTGCAGTTTATCACTCGCGCCATGTTGCAAATCGCACTCTTTTGTCCATTTACACCCGTGCTATGTTGCGCATCGCACTGTTTTGCGTACTTTACACTAGCGCTATGTTGCGCATCGCACTGTTTGTGTGTAGTCAATCACTCGCGCTTTGTTGCGCATCGCACTGTTTTGTGCAGTTTACACTCGCGCTATTTTGAGCAACACACTGTTGTGCAGTTTACACTCCCGCTATTTTGCGCAACGCACTTTTTGTGCTGTTTATCACTCGCGCTATGGTCCGCATCACATTTTTGAGCATTTACACCAGTGCTATGTTGCGCATCGCACTGTTTTGTGCAATTTACACTCGCTATTTTGCGTATCGCACTGTTTTGTGGATTTTATCACTCCCGCTATTTTGCGCATCGCACTGTTTTGTGCAGTTTACACTCACGCTATGTTGCGCATCGCACTGTTTCGTGCAGTTTATCACTCGCGCTATGTTGCACATCGCACTATTTTGTGCTGTTTATCACTCGCGCTTTGTTGCAATCGCACTGTT